>JAPYYT010000433.1:0-51431 GCA_030522565.1 Ceratosolen corneri
AGGCTATTTGGCAGTCATAAATATAAAAACATTCTAAGCAAATTAGTAAAGAAACAATACTATTTAGGGGTCCTCCTTTTTCTATTCGGTTCTCGAACAGTATGTATTAATAGAATAATCATTATTTTAATTTAGGTTTCAATATATGTCCAATATATCAATATAACTTTAGAATTAAAATTCCAACTACTGATTTTTTTTTAATGGTTTTTTTCATCATTATTAACTATGCTGCATTGATATGAGTTTTATAAATTAGATGTTTTCAGAAGTGTTCATATAGCATTTTATTTATTTGGATATTGCACAATTTCAATTATATAATTACAAACATATTTGGATTTTAATTAAAAATATAAAATCTATAATAGTCATAAAAAATATTTTATTTAAATTATGTATAATTAATTATACGAATAATTTAAATAAATTTTAAATACAAATAAACGTGTTTTAATTATTACTATTGTCCTCTAGCCCATTCAAAGAATCAATCGACATATACCTGTAAATGAAAGTGTAGCTAAAATTTTGATTTTCATATATTTGTTTAATTAATAAAACAATATAAATCTCCTTATTCTTAATTATAATAATAAATTATTATTTTCTATTAAAATTTTAACAATTTCTGATAATTTTATTACATTGATAATAATGATTAGGTTTTATAACTTTTAATATTAACTATTCAGAAACATTACAATACCAATTTTTAAATTTTTTTAATGAAAAATAATTCTTAATACCATCATTTTCTACATCTTTTATGTGTATATATATATCTATACAACGTAAAAATGTTGGATTAATTTTGTTGATTTTTTAATCATAAAAAATATTCGTTTTTAAATTTATTATTATTTACGGTATAGAATTTCAAAAATCAAACTATATATATCTGAAATTTATTAGTCATATTATTATTAATTTTAATTTAATATTATTCTTAAAAATAATTGGAACTTAAATAAATTAAATATTTTTTTTAATGAAAAAAAAATACACTATAAGTAAATAGCTTATATGAAATAAAGTTATAACAATTAAATTAGTGTGATATAAAGTACAGCAGAATAATAATTCAATGATTGTACTATACTTGATTAATAATTAGTATTTAAGTAAGTTATATAGTATTGGTTTATGAATCTATATAGTTACACGATTATATATGGAAGTCTATTAAGTCAACATAGAATTTTGTTGAAGCTGTGAAATTACTGAAAAATTCGGTAAAACGATAAAAACCACACTCCAAAAAAATAGAAAAAATAAAAAATAAATGATTCAAATTATAGAAAATATACAAAGAAATATTAGAAAATTAACAAGTGACATTCAAATTATAGAAAATATACAAAGAAATATTAGAAAATTAACGAGTGACATTAATTTAAGTATAAATTTATTCATACATGAACTATTCTTTGTTGTATTGTTAAAAAATTGATTGATTAAATTAAATACGCCATTTTTCTTTTTAAATTTATAAATACTAAATAAATTGTGTTAAATACTTTTTAAGAAATTTAGAAATTCATTTATTAATATTCAAATCATAATTAAATATTTTAATTTTCTATGTCTATATGTACTATATAAAAAATATAAATTTTTTATTATATTTTACAGAAAAATACTAATTTCATATCACTTTATATACTCCATAAAAAATTCAATAAAGCGTGCATTATAATATTCAATTTAAGTGTTTTTAGTAATAAGTATTAATTATATCTCTACAATAAAATTTTCTTTATTATATAAAATATAAAAATTATGTAATTATAATGATTTATGAATTAATTGAAATATATTACATATTAACATGTGTACTTTTTAAAATACCTTTTATCAATAACTAAATAGGAAGAAATACCTGTGTACAGTTTTAATACAAATTTTTAAGTTCTTTATCATTTTAGTTAAAAAATAATTATATTGGCCATTGGTTTAATGAATACCTAAGAAATAAATAGAAATACAGGCAATGAAAGAGACAAACAAGATATTTTAATAAGATAAAATTAAACTCTATTAAATATAAGCTTTACTATGAAGCTAAAATCATGTTTTTCCCCAATTTTTATTATAAATACTGCAGTATTTTATAATAATGCAGAATAAATAGATATTCTAAAATATATTTAATTGCTTCTCTATTATACTTATTAAATACTTTTTTGTTATAATAGTATTTAATGAATAGTGAATATTTGAATGATTTAGTTAGAAAAGTATTGTTTTCATAATTTCAATATGATTTAAAAATAATAAGAACTATTTATATTTATAAAAATGTCTCATTACTATATCATATAACCTAGTTCAACAAGTTTATTTTGTTTAACTTCTATAAAATTTAAATTATTAATATTAAAAAATGTACTTTGAAAATTATAAAAAGTTTTAATAAAGATTTATTGGTACTATTGATAAAAGAAAATATATAAATATTGATATAACCCATAATTAAACAGTTTGCTTTATGGAATTACTATCAGTTTTCTTAGATTCATTCCATTCCTTTAGACCCTCTGGTAATGTTGTATCTTCTTCGAACGATCCTGTACCTTCAACAAACTCTTCATAAGAGGACTTTTCAGGAAATGGTCTTGGTCCAAGTAGATTTATCATATCATCTCGACTTAAAATTTCTTGTTTTAAAAGCCGTTCTGCTATCTATATTAATTGATAAAATATGTAAGTATTAAATATATAATGTACAAAAATGAAATCTTTATTAATGTATGTTTAATAAACATTTTATATGAATTGATATTATATATAATTTAAATTCATTGTTTATATTTTGTTTTTGTAATGTTGATATTGTTTGCGAATAGTGATTGATCTATTTAATTACTTTCATACCTTATTTACATCATCTTTGTGCTTTGTTAATAGAGCTGTAGTATGTTTATAAGCATTATTAATCATATTTCGAACTTCTTCATCAATAAGTTGAGCAGTGCTTTCAGAATAAGGTTTATCAATTAAAAAGTCACCAGGTTGCGGTAATTGAAAACTAACTGATCCAACTTTTTCATTCATTCCATAATGAACAACTTGAGCATATGCACTCTGTGTAACCTAATAACATTTATGATGTTATTAGAATAGTTCAAAATTTTAAACATACAAAAATAAAATTCTATTTAATTCAAACAATATTTAAAATTCTTTTGAGTAAAATAATTAATAATTAAAATTTTTTCGTACAATAATTTTTATTACAATATAAAAAATTTAATTAAATTATATTTTCAAAAATCATACTGTTATATATATAAAAAAATAATATTAATATATAATTTAATTTGAATAAGAAAAAAGTTAACACATTTATTACTATTATTTTATACTTCAAATATTTATAAATGATGTATATATAGACAATTTTCTAGCTTATAAATGCATTGTTTACCCTAATTGGTTATTTAATTTTCCCGAATAAACAGAACATACTGAAATTTGTAAAAAAATTTTTAAATTTTATTTTATTTTAAAAATATTTAACTTATTAAAAATAATATTAAAAAATAATATTTACCTTTTGTAAGTCGTCTTGTGCGCCTGTTGTTATACAGCCAAAGAAAATTTCTTCAGAAACTCTGCCACCTAAGGTCATACACATGCGATCAAATAACTGCTCTTTTGTGTACAGGAACTGTTCGCGTGGTAAATACTGAGCATAACCTAAACCTTTTCCACGAGGAATTATGGAAACCTATAAATAATGTACAATAGGTATAATTACACTTTAAAAAATATATATATATATAATTAATAATTTAACCATAAGAACTGTTTAACATATATAAATTTAACAAAAACAATGTATATAAACACCAATTTAATATAAAATAATATACATAATGTATATATATATAATACACATTTATGTATAAGATCTATATATACAACATATCTCTATATAATGTATACATATATATATATATAACATATATCTCTCTATAGAGTAATTCATGTATATTTATAATACATATCTCTGTATAATGTACATAGTGTATATATATAATACATATCTTTGTATAATGTATATAATATATATAACGTATACAACATGTATCTCCAAACTAATTTAAAAATAAAATTAAAATATAATAAATTTATACTTTTAATAATGGATCTGCATGTTGAAGAAACCATCCTGCAACAGCATGTCCAGCTTCATGATATGCAACAGTTTTTTTTTCTTCTGGTTGTAAAACATTTGTTTTCTTCTCCATACCTGCTATAACTCTTTCAATAGCTTGTTCAAAATGTTTTAAATTTATACTATCTTTTTTATCTCGTGCAGCTATTAAAGCTGCTTCATTACAAGCATTTGCAATATCTGCTCCTACATATTAAAGATAGTTTCAAATTTTTCTATTTGATTAATTTATAAATAATTATGATGTTAATAAAATATTAAAATACCTGTGAAACCAGGAGTAAGAGCAGCCATTTTTCTGGACAAATTAATTTTATCCAAATTGGTTTTTAAATATTGTAAATGAACTTTAAAAATAGAAGCTCTTCCTTTAATATCTGGTGCGGGTACATATATTTGCCTATCAAATCTACCTGGTCGTAGAAGAGCTTTATCTAATATATCAATTCTATTTGTTGCAGCCATAACAACTACATTTGTTGTTGTATTAAAACCTTTTGTAAGAAAAAATTTATTTAATGATTAAAAAACAAAAATATTGAACAAATTTAGTGTACACACCATCCATTTCCACCAAAAGTTGATTTAATGTATTTTCTTGTTCTGAGTGGGAACTAAATTGTTTTCCACCTCTTTTTCTACCAACAGCATCAATTTCATCAATAAATAAAATACAAGGTGAAGCTTTACGTGCCATAGCAAACATATCTCTTACACGTGATGGTCCAACTCCAACAAACATTTCCAGAAATTCTGAACCAGAGACTGTTAAAAAAGAAACACTTGCTTCACCTGCAGTTGCTTTAGCAAGTAATGTCTTACCAGTACCAGGAGGACCTATGAAAATAAATAAAAAATTTATAATTTATAAATTTTTCATTGTAGAAATTGATACCTGTTAAAATTGCACCCTTAGGTATCTTGGCTCCAAGATTAATATACTGTTGTGGATTCTTTAAAAAGTTTACAAATTCCATAATTTCAATCTTAGCTTCTTCACATCCAGCAACATCCCTGAAATAATTAGTATTAAATATTCAATAAATGCTTATTATTCAATTTTTAAGTGCTTCTTAGAAAAGTTAATTAAAACTAACTTGAATCTAACATGTATTTCTTTGGGATTTATTAATTTAGCAGTTGATGATGTTACTTGTCCGAAAATTCCTTTACTACGACCTCCTTTACCACTGATCATGTTAGCAGTATTCCGAGATATATAAATTATAAAAGCTATAAATATACACATTTACACACACACATATATATATATATATATATATATAGTTATTTATTTTATATGGATGCATCTATCTATATATGCATGTGCATGTACACTACAACATAATGAGAGGTGATAAAATATTTACCTATAGTAAGAATAGTTGGAAGATAAGAGATTATTTGTGAAACTTCTATTTCATTTTTATAAACAACTGGTATATAATTTTGTGGATCTATATTTAATTCAAGTTGAATATTTTCTAAATTTCTTTCAAATGTATCAGAACTACCAATATTAAACCATAATTTACCCTATATTATAAATAACAATATTTAAATATTAAATACATATTTAAATTGATTATTTTACATACCTCTAAAGTTGCACCTGGCATTAATCGAACCCGTACCCATTTTTTATTAACTACTTCCAATTTTTGTACTAATCCTTTATTTAAGTAACTGTAGTCAAATAAATGTTTTAGTTTTATACAGCTTTAATTAATTTTTCAGGTTCATTGTTACATTAGCACCATTTATTACAATTGTTTGTAATGTTCTAGAATTATGTTCAAGTTTTTTTTAATTTATAATAATTAATTAAAACTGAACATTCTTACTATAACCCTGAACCTGTTGATATAAATTTAATTAAAATTACCTATAAACAAATTCTCTCCATGTAACTTCTTTTCCATTATCTAAAAATAATTTAACTCCATATAAAGTAACCATTCCAAATATAGCCAGATATATTGAATTCATTATTTCCTTAGAAGGCCCTTCATTATTTATTTTTTTTCCAGAAACAAAATTAAAGACAAAATTCTTTTTATCATTTGACGAAAATTTTTTATTCTTAGACTCCTCATTTTGTGTGTTCATAGTACTACTAATCGAAGGTTTAGCTTCTTTAGTAGTTTCTTTTAAAGTTTCATTAGGAATTTCTTTTGAAACTTTTTTTAAGTTGTTGCGATGTTTGAAAAATTTTTCAAAGCCCTTAGGAGCTTTAAAATATTGGTGAACTAATTCAAATGTTGTCATTTTGTAACAATTTTTTATTAAAGATAGTTTTCTCCATGACTAAAAATATACCAATTACCATTAATTCATAAAAAATTCAAATTAAAAGTAATAAACAATAAATACAGTCTATACAATATATGTGATGACAAAATATAATGATTATATCATCGAAAAAGTAATAATATAGGTTATATCGATAAAAAGAAATTGGAAAGTACCTGAAAATGATCGAATCGACCAAATAATAATCTTTCCACTTTGCTAGTGGAGAATAAGAGTTGTTGAGCCATGTCTTATTCATAAAATTCGAATTAATTTAAAGCATAAAAATTCAGGCAAATCGAATGACAATATACAGGCATTACACTTCACCGGTCATTAATCATGTTTATATTTTTTCTACAATATGCTATGCAATTATAACTACACCTTTTCAATGGTTCGGTTAACTCTACCTTCGCTTTATGTTTTGTAGGCATATACAGTCAATGTATCAATTTATTCACTCTTAATGGCGTGCTCAGTATGAATTACACATATGTTATATATAATTACCATGTTACTTATTATATATAGTATTTTAAAAGATAAGTGTAATATAGCACATGATGTCCGTAGAAAACAATGTTTTACGTTTCTTTAACTTATATATTATAATACATTATAATTAAAATCGTAATCAAATAAATGTATATTATAATTAATCACATAAATATGAAAATAAAAAAATATAAAAACTACATCAAACTAGTAATTATATTTAATGTTTGAATTTATATATTTTTGATACTGCTACTTGATAAATTTTATATTATGCATTAATGTCAGACATTAAAGTTCAGTGATTAAATTGTTACTAAGCTTGAACTTCTATTACGCATGCCTTAAAAAGGTGCATTATCAACATTCTCTTTGATACTATACGCACTTTGCGTGCAAACATATAAAAAGTTTTGACATACCCTAAATAATCCGGATACAAATATATATAATTTAAATTTATATATTTATAATATGTTAGAAATATGATTATAAAATAATTCCTATTTAAAATATATGAATATTTATTGCATATAAATGAACTTCAAAATTTTAAATATTTAACAACAGAAAATAATTTTCTTATCTAATTTAAAAAAATATTTTTAATTAATTGCTTATATTATGATACTTTATTAAAGCATTTGAAAACTGTATTTTGTAACTATAAATATATTTACATAATATCAAATTTTTATACTTAAAAATACGACTCCCTTAGTATATATTTTTATTTATAAAAAAATATATTTAATTGATAGAAATAAAATTTTAAAATAAAGCATGAATAAAAATTTATTTTTTCTAAGTTATCATTTAGTACTAATAATTATTTATATTAGAATATTACATATTTAATTGTATAACAATATTATAAATAAAATTATTTAATTTTAACAGTATTTCTTATGAAAATTATTCATATTTTGATAATACATTTATGTTCGCGATTCCGACAGAATCTCGAGTCGTTACTTATTAATATTTGTTTACTTTTAAATGTGACTCCTATAATAATATTCGGAGATCGTTTCACGACTTTTATTTTAAAATTATTCTGTTGGAACGTCTAATACTTCGTGATTGCCACTTTCTTTATACTCCCAGTGTTTCCAGGAAAAGCGTTGTGAGCTTTACAATTCAGTGTTCGGCATTATAAAGATGAAACTTCACGCGACGTTGATAAGAAATCGCTACATGTTACATAACGAACGCTTGGGTCCGCGGAAGTTCGGTCACATGAAACTACCGCTAAAAGTGTTCATAGGCTGCAGTTCTCCCCTTTATCTTAGTAAATTGGTACGCTGCATTGGTGACGATCGTGGACCAGTAAAACCTGGGAAAGACGAGAGCCTAGAACCCACAGACCGATGGCAAGTAGCAATACGTATATTAATTTTATTGGACAAAAGGACTGCCACTAAATTTAACACAATTGAACGGCAAGTGCTACATCAAGGCCTGTTAATTTTGACAATAAACAATTTGTAAGACTAAGAGGCCTTTGAAAATCTCCTTCACTTCTGTAAGGAGAGATAAAGGAAGATAAAATTATTAGTGCCTTTGTCATAAATTTATACAAGAATATTACACTAAAAACCAGAATAAGAATAAAGAGCAAGACATTATATTTTCATACGTAAAACCAGAATTTTATATCGTTACTAAAATTTCTATTTGTTTTTTAATAAATATGAATTTACAGCATTACATTCGACCCCCCGCGTCTTTGTTTCTTTCTACCCTGCTATCTCTTCTCTACCCCACTATCGGCCTCTCCCCCCACCACCTTGGGGAAAGCTCATCATCGGGAAAGTTGCCCGAACAGTTTGAATATTATTTTTTTAATATTATATTTGAATATGATTTTGTGGATATTATTTGTGAATATTACTTTTGAATATTTTATTTGTGATTACCATATGAATATAATTGTAACCTATAATTGTAACATTATCATGAAATGGATTGACATCTGCCCGGAGTTCAACGAATTGACAAGATCTCCATTCCACGTTAGATCAATATATGGGGTGATTTATCAGTAGAATTACATGATTTTTTTTATGCTTCCCGACTGTATGGCCGGGAGACTAGTAATGGCCGCAGTGGTGTACATTTTTGAACTGATGTTTTATATCTTAAATCTGCGCTTAAAGACAAAGTTGCTCCACATAAACGTCTTACGACAGCAAAACTGGAATTAGCAGCAACCTTATTGCTTATGAAACTTATGCGTTACGTTCAGGCCACGTTCAAAATAAACGTAAAAACAGTCTTTATGTAGACGGACTCCCATGTATCTCTTATATGGGTCCGACAACAGCGATATTATTGAGATATCATTCAATGGTACCCAATTATAAATAAACTCATTAGAATTACTGCTCTCTATGTCAAATTTATATGTGTTCGGGAATTAACCTGATTATAAGCTCTTCCTGAGATGGTGTGAGGAAGAGGAAGGTAGTCGAAAGGGGGAGGTAATATTGTAAAATATGTTTATTGAAAAAAGATGGAAATTAGAATGTTGTCTTTGTCTTGAATTGTATGTCACAACATTTGAACGTCAATTTAATATCGATAAGCTTGCAGTTGTTCCGTTGGTTTCCTGACCGTCGGTACTACCTCTTTATTTATTCGAAATATTCAAAATATTTATGATTGCCCGATGTATCACAAGAACGTACGAATATTAATAGAAAGTACATCAAGTATTATTTCTCTCTAGTTTATAACTACTTTACAATGGTGTTTACTCGGACTGAGCCTCGAAAGATTTCGACACGTATCGTGCAATACGAGCCTAGTAAAAACAACAGACAAAATCTTCTAGACATAACAGCATAGTTGTCAAACTTTGTGACCATTTCTTAATGAACCGACACAAATTGGAATTCCATGAAAAGCCCAGCCACACTTCAAGACATCGGGAGAATAACGCGGTCCGCGGCCTGACGTTCCGAAGCGCTGCCACCACTTCACCTCAGCCCTTCCCCCCTTTTCAAAAGGGCGTAGATATTATTTGGTTAGAGCTCCAATGACAATAGAAAATTAGTTTTCATACAATTAACAAAACTTCCCATTCTCAACGAAATTTAAGATAACCACCTCTATTCAAGGAGCATTCACCCGACACTACTAACATTTTTTCTTTCAAACAATTTAAACTACTTTCTTGCTAGTGCCTTGTTCTCCCTACTGTGCCACAGTGCACCCGGTGTTCAATGATAAAAAACATAAATAAGGCGAGCCTCCAAGGTTCGCCGTCTGTAAAAGCCTGACAAGGACAAAGGTGGGAATAATCGATATTAAACACGCATATACTAAGTGTTGGTATTTAACACATTTTACTGAACATTAACTAGAATCAAAAACATTATATTTACATATATAATTAATCATTCTTCCAACCTTCCGGTATTCAATTTACGGTTGAATATTGTGTTAGTGTGAAATTTAAACAAATGAAAATAAAGACAATATTATAATTCAACATATATTCAATAGAGAGTATATATTTATTTAATAAATATATTTTCAATAATTTTGATGGCCTGATGAAGTGAGCTGAACATTATCTAGAATGAATCGATCAATTAACTCAATCTTATACATATAAATAACCGTTCTTGTAAACCTCGTAGTAATCAATTTACGCCTGAATATTTATGCTAGTGCGAGATTTACCCAAATCAAATACAGACAATATGATATTCCAATATATATTAAATATATACATTATTATTTCCATATACTTTCAATAAAGACAGTTTACAGTATTACCATCGCCGTCTTCGTCTAAGCTTATTTCAATCCTATTATCTCTCTCCCTCTCCATGGTCAGCCTCCCCCTCACAACCTTGGGGATCGGGAAAACTATTAAATAATAATGCTATTATGAATTTTAAGACACCAACATTAATGAAAAATGATTATCACAAATACAAATAGAAAGAATTTTGACAATATTAATAAAAATGTAGAAATACAAACAATATTGTTGTTCGGGAATTAAGCCCGAGAAAACACTCTTCCAGATGGAGGGAGGGGGAGGCGGATAGTGGAGGTAGAGAGAAAGCAGGGTAGAATAAAAGAGGCAAAGTTGCGTGGGTAATGCTGTAAAATGCTGTTTATTTTAATGTATTGAAATATAATGCTGTCTTCAGACGTTGTGGTATAATTATAATGCTATTTTAATTATAATTTAGAATCACAAATCTTGAAAATAAATGTAAAAATAATAATTAAAAATAATAATTTAATTTAATAATTTAAATTTTTAAATTAAATGCTGATTTAATTTAGAATTACAGATCTTGAACTATCTTGACATTCAGACATGAATCGAACACCGCGATAGCTTGACGTAAATTTTAAAATATGTGGAGTTCCGTGAGTTTAATTAAAGGTTGCTTATTCCCAAGCGGACGCAATAGTCAGGCGTAAATTGATTTTCACGACGCTTGGAGTGATGTTAAGTGTTATGATTGTATGTCATTTTAGTTTACACTACAGCAATATTCAGACGTAAATGGAATCTTACCAAGCATCAACTTGTTGTGTCCCCTTAGATCAACAGGGTTTACCTGCTGGTTTGAGTGTGAGCTCAATGAATAATTCCGCTCGCGCTTGATCGCGCCTATCCTTGTGTACCGCGAATAAGTATTGACGACAGCCTCTTCTTTGGTCGCGTGGGGTTGTATCACAGTCCAGAGCTCGTTGTTTCCCTTACAGTGCGTGCCTTGAACTTCCTTGAACCTTGATACCTTGCTTGTGCACTGATCATGAAGAAGCTTTTCACTATTAATAACTTTGTTTTGAGAGATCACAGGTCAACGAATCGATACCATGATTCATAAGACCCAAGCGGAATCTGAGGCAGCGCGCCGAAGTCGCTATACTTACACACTTTACCCCGCTTTTTGCGGGGGTGGACTTTTCTCGCACATCTATGAGGGTGGAAAATTTTGGTGATTGGTTAAGAGTTAATTATTCAGTTATCATTGGTGCCCTTTGACCGATAGTGTCGACGCTCTTTTAGGCGGTGGAAGCATCGAAGCGGCGGTCGGCCGCACGTCAGAGCGCTGGATCGGCGCATAAACCTATTATATTATATATATATATATTATATTATATTATATATATATATTATATATATTTATATATATTATACATATATTTTATTATTGTTCGCGATTCCGACAGAATCTCGAGTCGTCACTTATTAATATTTGTTTACTTTTAAATTTATTTTCTCCCTGCTATCTCAACCCTTCCACTATCTGAATTTTCACACTCGGGTTTTACGCCCGAACAATTATATTAAATTAAATTATATATTATACATTTTAAGTATATTATTTTGCAGTATTATATTTTTTAGAATTAAATGGAATATGTATTAAAAAATTATTTATTTTTTAAAAATAAAAGTTTTAATGCTTTCAATTATTTTATTCTTTATATATTTCAAATAATTATTGGAAGATATAATCATTATTTTTTTTACTTTAAAATAGTGAATATTCTTTTTTGTTACAAAAACATTTTATTTGTATTTGTTCGGGAATTAGCCCGAGAAAAACTCTCCCTGGTGGTGGGAGAGAAAGGCAGAGAGTGAAAACGGAGAGATAGCAGGGTTGAGAGAAATGAAAACGGAGGAATCGTTTTTAATACTGTAAAGTACCTTTATTTAATAAATGTAGTAAGTATATGCTGTATTTATCTTGATAAGTAATTTTTGCTCCGTCGCAATATTCAGGCGTAAATTAAATACCGCGGAGTTTGGAATGATTTCGATAATTATACCTTTTACATGCTTTACTTTGTGTTAATATAGTATTATAATTGAGAGAAGTTACAGGATAATATCAATATTGCAAGAGAGTTTTGTTACTTCTATATAAGAGCTGATTTCAGCCCGGATGCTATGGTAGCGTTCAGTCGTAAATTGTATGTCAAGTCAATTGGGCTTCAGTCTCTGGTAATTGTCTCAAACTTGCCAATTGATACTCAATCTAACCTTGTATATAGGGACAGGCAGTCGTAAGTTGAACGCCGTAAAGGATGGATTTCAATTGTCTTCAATTGTCGCGAACCTGCCAATGTATAACATTGTAACCCTTTTTATCAGTATACGGTCGAAGTTCCAGAGTTTTGTATATCGAGCACTGATACTTTATAAACTCATTGGTACTGTTTAGTATTGCTTCTTCTGAAAATCTATGAGCAATTAGTCTTTTCTTTTGCGAGTCCCAGCAAATTCTGCAAAACCGACGCGACACTTGATTGCAGTCAAAGTTCATAACTTCACGGCTCTCCTTTAGGAGGGGTGGTGTCTGCGCTTCAAACCGACTTTAAAATGTCGCTTGTTTAATGTTTTTAATTTTTAATCGGTACGTTATAAAAATAGCACGATATTTGACAATTATGCTAGGATTCCCAAAAGGTTATTCTAATTTTCAAGTATTTTCTAGTGTCATATTGCAAAACACGCCATAGTCATTTTTGACCATCAGTGGACAATAACAGTCCGAGTAAACAAGGTCAGTAAATTTTCATTGTCGGGAAAAGCATAAACACATAAAATATGTAAAATAATTATTATAATTATAAGTAGTGCAGAATGACGGATGAAATTCTCTTGGAATCTTGAACAGCATAATAATAGGAGATATTTTTGTACTTTCTTTACATAACAAGTTAGTCTGTACTTTTTATACTATTTCATTAGGAACAAATGTCTCGTGACTGTACCTAGAATAGCCAATATAGTCAACAAATCTCTTATGACTGTGCCTAGAAATGCGACCTTCTATATCTAATCATGCAGCTCGCTCACTAAATGCATTATTTTGAAGCTTGCTTACCTATCCTTCTATTGCTTAGAATATTCATACTATTGTAAAACAAAATATTGATATTAAAAGCTCAAATCGACACTCCTGCTCCAATAGTAGTAATATATTCACACCAAAAACATTATCTCTTGGCCTTTATGAACGAATTTTAATCGAGATAGAAGGTGAGCCCGATTTTCTTGAGTCTGAGTACAAGTAATTATAGGAAAGTATTTTACAACTTCACAATCTTTGCATGGCGGACATTTTCGACGATTAAAAATGACACCGTACTATATCTATAAATAGTGAAAACAAATTGAAAGTTTTACCAAGGTGTCTAAAACCCAACGTCTTAACAATTAACTGGTATCATATTACTTGCCAAAATACTAAATTATGCTCAACAAATGATAGAAGTCCATGTACAATGGTTAATCATCTATTGATAATGAAAAATTCATATAATTAAATATATTAACCTGGTTTGTTGTTTAATACAATTTCAATTAATCAAATACATGAAGCTATATATGAAGAATAAATGTACATAAAGATCTTAAGTTGTATTGGACTACCAAATACCTTAGTTCGAGAATCTATTGGATTCTCGAAAGTCATTAAGTAATATTGTTTCCTTTGACATTTGTTTTGTATACTTTTTATATTTATAATTGCTAGATGTCGCCGAAGTCAACGAAGTCTCTGATAATATTTTATATATTTTTTCACGCTGACAGTGATTTGAATCAGTCGAGTTATCCCAGCATTGCACTAGAAAGATCGTCGATGGTCAATATGACCATCACGTGCTCTGCAAAGCGTGTGTCATAAAAGTAATAGATAAAACCTTCCAGGAATTGACGCGCAATGGCCAAATATTGTACGAGTTGTTTATCACAACATAAATGCATATTTTGAAATGTATATACATCAAACTCCGATATGCGCCTCCAACGCCAAAAGGGGGTTGACATTACTATTATATGTTGACACTACGACGGTCAAAGAGCACCAATGATAACTGAATAATTAGCTCTTAACCAATCACCGAAATTTCCCAGTCTCATAGATGTACAAGAAAAGTTTTAAAAAAATTTCGGCACATCCACTTTGGTCTTCAGGATCACAGTATCGATGCATTGACCTGTAATCTCTCAATACAAAGTTATGTAGTGATTAGCTTCTCAATGACCAGTGTAAGAAAGGAAAGCATCAAGGTTCAAAGAACACACTAAGAGGAACACACAAAGAGCTCTAGATTGTGCCATAGCATATTATTATTACAGCATATTATTATACAGCATACTACAGCATATAATAGCATATTCTTCCAATTGAAGAAGAAAACGCAGCAACAAGGATTCAATCGCCTCGCGCGCAAGTAAAACGCGAACAAATACGAGCGGATTATTCCAGCAAGCCAACACGTAGACCCGCAGGTAAACCCTGTTGATCTAACATAAGTCCATGCTTGGTAAGATTCAATTTACACCTGAATATTGCAAAACTGTGGACCGTCGTAAGATTCAATGTCACACCTGAATATTGCGCTCGTGCGGAAATAAGCAACTTTTAATTAAACTCACGGATCTCAACGTATTTTTAAATTCACGTCAAGCTATCGCGGTGTTCAATTCATGTCTGAATGTTAAGATAGTTCAAGATCTGTAATTCTAAATTAAATCAGCATTATAATTATACCACAACGTCTAAAGACAGCATTATATTTCAATACGTTAAATAAACATCATGTTGCAGCAGTACCTACGCCAGCTTCGCCTCTGTTTTATTCTACCCTGCTTTCTCTCTACCTCCACTATCCGCCTATCTCACATCACCTTGAGAGAACTTTTTTCGGATTAATTCCGTTAATTATAATAATATAATAATTTATAATAATATAAATTTTTCTACTACAATACACAAATTAGAACCAAGAAATATTGTTTTACCTGTTAATGCTATATACTGTATAATGGCATTAATTAAAAATTATTTACTTTAATCATGTTTGTTAAAATTATGTATTTTAATAATATGCTTGAAAATAAAATCTATAAAAATATTATTATGAATTAATTTTTGTGAAATAAATTTAATTTATGAAGAATAAATTAAAAATGTCTTAGAATGTAGATGTTAATTAGAATTTTATGGGATATCAATGCCATAAATTTCATACAAAAGCCTTAAATAATTCTATTGCAACTATGCACGGGTAAATAAATTACAAATTTTCTTGTTTATTGTTTTTTTTATTTTATTTTTTTTTACTTGTGTTATTGAATTTAAAAGATATTTGAATATATTTTTTTAATTCAATTTTCTAGTTCGGCATCTGGGTGGTAGGGGTGTTTGACTATATTCTTCGTATTTATATAATTTTTAATAATGGCGGCGTTTTATACAATTCATAATATTTTAAAAAAAACAAAACATCTTGAAGAATTTATTCGATTTAATCGTTCTAAATTTAATTCGTTTACGATTCGTAATTTGTGTACATACATTGAACAGCCTAAATCCAAAATTAATTTTAAATTCAGTTTAATTGGTACTGTCGTTGGTTTTGCACTTGGAGTAGGTTATGCCTTAAAGGAAATTGCCAATGCTAAACAGAAATTAGTCTCGGAAGACACTATAATAGAAACAAAACTCTTAAAATATAATCCAGATATTAAACCATCCAGAACAGTATGAAAATGGTTTATATGTTTAATAATTTTTTTATAGACAAACAATTTAATTATTTCATATTCACTTGTGTGTATTTTACTTTGATTTTAATTTATAAAAACCTTTAAATTCAAAAAGAAATTTAAACTCAAAAATTATCAAATTATTAGAATACAAATATCAATATTTTATTGTTTTTGGATTTAAAGTGTTTGACCTATTTTTTTGCTTTTATTTAAAAGGTTATTTAGACATATTAAAAAGAGGAATATTAATGCAATAGTATATTATACAAATAAGATTTTCATATTTATATTTATATTACTAAGTAGTAATATTTGAGTGGTTTATGTATTTAACAAATTTTTAATATAATAAAGAGAATTTAATATATTTAATAAAATTTATGTAATTAAAGATTATAATATATAAAAAGGAATATTTAAATTTTTTAGGTATTTTCTCCTGTTGATACTACAGGATTACAATTAACATTGTTTCAATATCAATCTTGCCCATTTTGTTGTAAGGTAAACGGAAATTTATATAAATTTTCAGATTATCTTATATTAAAAATTCTTTATTCCATAATTTTATATATAGGTAAGAGTCTTACTAGACTATTATGGTCTATCATATGATGTTGTAGAAGTTGATCCTGTACTAAGACAAGAAATTAACTGGTCAAATTATAAAAAAGTTCCAATTCTTCTTGTAAAAGTTGATAAAGAATACCAAATATTAACAGATAGTTCTATGATTGTATCACTTTTAACATCATATTTAAATTCCAAATCTATTAAAATTAATGAACTTGCACAGTTTTATCCAACAATGGCAATATACAATGAGAAAGGCCAATTTAAACATGAAATTGTTAACAAATATTTTCTTATGTATCCCGACTCTGTACCTCAAGATAAAGACTTGAATCATATCAAGTAAATTTTATTTAATATTTGATTAAGTAATTCTACTATTTGGTTAATTTTTGTCATTTCATTTGTAGCGAGGAATATAAATGGAGAAAATGGACAGATAATGTTTTTATACATACTCTTTCGCCAAATGTTTATAGAACATTAAGAGAAGCATATCAAACATTTAATTGGTTTTCTGAAGTAAGTTATTTCTAAAAAATAGAAAAAAACAGTTTTTACTTTTTGTATTACCTTATATTATCTAGTAATGTATTTTAACTAATAATTATTAATTTATAACTATTATTAAATTAAATATAATAAAAATTATTTAATATTATAAAAAATATTAAATACTGCTGAAGATAATGCTTATAATCACTTAAAAAGTTAAAAATAAATTTATTTATATATATCAATAGAATAAATGTGTATGTATGTGTGTGTGTATGTTTAAGATTGGTCAATGGGATGAATACTTTCCATTTTGGGAACGAGCAATAATGATTCATGCTGGAGCCTTTGTAATGTGGTTGATTTCAAAAAGATTGAAGAAAAGACACAATCTAAAAGATAATGTACGTGAATCATTTTATGATGAGATAAATATTTGGCTATATGAAATTAAAATCAAAGGTGGCATATTTATGGGTGGTTTAAATCCAGATTTATGTGATCTTACAGTATATGGAGTATTGAAATCAATTGAAGGTTGTCAAGCATTTAAAGATGCACTAATAAATACAAATTTAGGTACATGGTATAATGCAGTAAAAGAAAAGGTTGATTCTCATTCGGGCAGTGTTTACTTAAATAAATAATTCTATATTTTTTTAATTTATTATCCTTTAAATAATGTAAACATTTTGAAAATTAAGTAAATTTTGTACAATTTATTTGTATTGTATAGAAGGTATTAATTGACTGATATAGTATCTAAAAAACTAGTAAAAATATATTACATTTAGTTTTATATAGCTGAAACTAATACTTTTGTACAATACTTCTGTACCGTAATTATTGTACTTATTAAATTTGGATGTAAAACTTGTTTTACAAAATTTTTGTTAATTTATAATCTAAAGCTTTTTTGTTATATTTGACTTAAAATAGATATAAAATAATATGGATATTTAATAATGATAAATACTTTTTACATTAATCAGTTACAAATTTGACTTTAAAAAAATAATATTTAATTGTAATCTAATAATACATAACAGGGTTATCACTAATAAAAAATGTACTGTCATCCATCCAATATAGCAATGTCCAAATATTATATTTAACAAAAGTTCCAAAATTAAAACTTTTTTTAACCCAATGCATACAGTATATACATTATATATAATTATATACTCAATACTATTATAATAATATATAAATTATTTTAATTATTCAAATTGTGATTAAAAATCAATTATAAATTTCATAATATTAAAAAGAATAATTGTAAAAATTGCTCTCATCATAATTGAATCATTTCAAAATTTCATTATTGAAAGCATTATAAAATAAGTTGCTTTGCCAATTAAATTAGAGTTTAAACCCAAGCATAATGGCATAAGTAGAAATGAAATGAAATATCGACAAATGTTGGTGTATCCCCTACCTAGCTCTCACTGGAAATAGTCTATTGATAGTTATTTAACCTAAATAATATTTAAACTCTGTTAGTAAAAAATGGGTATATAATGGAATAGGTGAGCAGAATAAATTAGAATTGTCAAAAATGTGTGTACTATACCTAAATCTTTAATAAATTTTTCAGTAACTTTTCTATTGAAGTGTGTACAATGTTTTATAATTATTATACATAAATTATGTGTGAAAGATAGCAATTATGAAGTATTCATTAATAGTGATGATAATGATCTTGATGCATTGACAAAGAATCCATTGTAAGTTAAAGTACGCCATATGTGACTGAGCCCCATTAAAACTGAGTTAGATGTCCCAAACCTGTTACGAGATGAGTGAAATTGTAAGTAGAACCTCATACGTATTTCGCGCTTACGCGCTGGATGGAGTCATTTGTTCTCTCCTTACTCTGCTGATGGCGTCAAAAATGTGTATTTATGATTAAATGAATTCAAATCACAAGTTCATGTTTATAAAATCAAAGAATTTAATGCAGATGTATAATAGAATCATTAAAACTCGGAAGTATAAGTATGAAATAACGATTGGATTCTAAGTATTAGTTCGATTTAATGTATTATTATATTTATGTAGGCGTTTTGGTTTCTGCAGTTATTTTTATACTATCTACATGCAATACTTCTTACAATTTCTATTTTTCTTCTTTATACAAGATTCAGAAATAATATTCGTATTTGAGTATATCATAATATAATACGTTTAATCCAATATAATTTTTATCAATTTTTAATTCCTTTGTAATTAATTTTGTCACATTTTTATCAAAATAAATTCATTAATTATCTAATTCAATAGTTATATAGTTGTAATAGTCTAAATTTATTTACTAATAATTACATATACATAAATGATATATATTCACATATGCATATATATGATAAACGGTTAAAATGATGAAATATGAAGATAAAAATAGAAGTAAAGATGAAAAAAGTAAAAGTAATATGGAAATCAATAAAACAATAATATAAATTTAAAGTGAACTAAAATTAGAACGTTTTAAATTGAAAACAAAAATAAAATTATACAATAATATATTTTGTGTTATAAATTGTAGAAATTTAAATAACTTTTGTAGAACTATTAAGCACAGAATATAATGCAATAGTGTAAATTTCTATTTGCTATTTTCATAGTGGTAGAACGATCATCGTTATGAATTTAAGTTTATTTAAATAAATAAATATATTTATAATTTGAACATCTTATATCGATTAATAATTATGCGAGTCATTTAAAATTTACCTTTTTAAGATTCATCAAGTAATCTTTTATATAAATTTGTTTCAGATTTCATGGGAACCTTGATTATTGTTAGGAAAATTTATTAGAAATTTTCAGCATATTCGAGATTCCCAAAATATGAAACAAGTGTAGTAACAACGTTTTTAATTCTCCGTATATCATACTTCCACATTCCATGCCCTTAGTCCTCTGCAAGAAAAATAGTAAATATGCAAATTTCATTACCAAGTGAAAAATCCAATTTTAAACTAAACGACGATAAGCTTGTAATTAAGCACAGCAATAAGTTCCTAAATACAATACTGTAAAACGGTATTTCTATTGCGCAGCTTCGCTTCAACTACCAAATTTTACTCCTCACTTAGCTGCATGTACTAACAGACATGAATATGACTACAAAAACGGTGAAAAGGCAGTATCCTCTAGGAAGTAAATAAGTTAATAAAATCGAGTTACGAAATAAATAACATATCTATTAGGCTAATGGATTATCGAGGAAAACCATTTTTATTAAAACAGCTTGTAATTAACAAGATAAAACTAATTAAATATTTATTGCATAGGGCAATAATAATTGATATTAGTAAATGTTTATTGTATAGAGCAATAATAATTGATTCTATTAAATGTTTATTGTATATTGCAATATTCATAAAATCAATTTAAATTATTTATCGCATAGGATAATTCATAACTTTAACTAATTATCCATTTATGAAACAATTGTTATACTTCCTAAAGATGCTTATTAGAATTAATATACACGATTATAAAATAATTATATTTATATTTGCACTTTGTCGATTGCACAGCAATGACTATCAGTGCAACATTTGGCAGTAACAATTATCCATTGTCACACGATCCTAATTCATTTTAGGATCCACCCCTAATCATTGCAGTGTACTGATCACGATACGATAGTTGACTGTGTATAAATAATTCATTGACCACAAATCTTGGTAGCACTAGTAGCGGGGAGCAACTTATTGTAATAGCAATATTAACAAGATCCACGTATCATGGTAGTGTAATTTAGAAAATGTGTAGAGTTCCGTAAGTTTAATTAAATATTGCTTATTTCCGTCACAAAGTGTGGACTCGTGTTAGTTCAGATCCGTACGGGCGCAATATTCAAGCGTAAATTGAATATTACGACGCTTAGAGTGGTGTTAAATATTTATGAATTATATGTCGTTCTAGTTCGCATAGCGCAACATTCTGGAGTAAATTGAATATCAAAGCGTGGACTCGTTGTGTTAGTTTAGATCAACAAGAGTTATCTACGAGTCATATTTCTGCTTATTGAATATAGTATTGAAGATGATCAGTTGTAGCTTCCTTGATCACACCTCCTGTGCTTACTCGTACTAATCCTTGCGTATAGGGCGATTGAATGTTGGCAACTCCCTTTCGTGTTTCAATTGCGTCTAGCGAATAGCACACTCCAGAGAGTTTATTTCCTTATCAGTACGAACTTGAATTTTTTATTTCGGCCACTGGTCTGAGAAACTATTCATTTAACACAACTTTGTAGTTGTATTCATTGAGAAATACAAGTCTATTGATTTCTGAACGATTTAAGAAGATTCTGCGCGACGCGCCGAAGACGCAATATTTACTGTCTTCGCGCTGTTTCTGGCGACCGGAGATTTTTCTTGTTCATCTATGAGAGTGAGAACTCTCGGTGATTGGTTGACAACTATTTATTCAGCTGTCATTGATGCCCTTTTACGTGGTGGAGGCCTCAAACTGGCGCGTGAAATCTTGTACCGACAATTCGGCCCGTGGCGTCGCTTGATGTTTATACTTTTCAAAATATGCATCTATTTGGTATGAAAACAAATCATAGGTAGTCTAGCAAAAATATTGTCCGTTAATTTTACTACACGCGCCTTGCAATGCACGTGATGGTCATATTGACCACCGTCGATTTTCAAGGACAATAGTATTATGTAGTGACGTTCGAAATTCTGTTGGGTTCTCGAACACAAATCTTTATAATACTTTAAATAATATGTTACTAGTATTAAGTAAATAAAGGCTATCTATAATTGTTCTAGATTTATTATTCGATCTGTTATATATTGTCAACACGTTACGAAAATTGTTTGTTTAATAGAAGTTTAAGATTTTTTACTAATATCTGTGTAAACTGTACGTTTCAGTTTGATAGATTTTAAAAATATTTTCTAATTTCGAAAATTATTCTCCGGTTTGTTAATAACACATTGTTCGCGAGTCCCGCCATCGTACGCTTATTGCTTTGCAAAATTCCATTGAAATGACTCACCCCTCTTATGTCCGCTACGCGTCTTAAAACAAAATCTTATAAAAGAATTGACGTTTAAGTCTATATTGCACATAATAACAAGTGACTAGCAGCAAACATGTGAGAATTATGCTATTGCACAGTAAGTTTTCAATCGCCTCACTTTTCCTACCCAACGGCGCCAAAGGATGGTTATAAATATGACTCATTAGCCCTGCGCCGCAGAACTTCAGTAGAACAAAATTATCATTGGTATCTGGGCATAGTAATACAAGGTAGTGATCATAATTATAAAGAGCTTTTTAAGAATCAGTGCTTGGCTTCATTACATAAAAGTTTATGTAAAAAGATAAAAAAGACTACATCATTTGCAGGAATCGCAACAAGCTAAGTTGAAAACATTTGACTTTTAATTTACGAGTACACATTTCCGTTGGAAGAACAACCTCAACATAATCCAACATCGCCAACCGATCTGTATTATACAATTCTTTCATGCATTGTATTAAAAAAATTTATTTTATACATTTAATTTTTCCCAGTTATGGAATGAAATAAATAAAAATGTATAATACATAAATATGGAATATTTCAAAGGATTCTAATATTTTTTATTTTTTTGAAAATATCTGTATTTAATAAATGGAATAATATACTTCTAGTGTATAAATATAATGTGAGTAATTTATGATACTAGTAAACCGGTAATGAAATGCATAATATATAAGAATACATTATTTTTTTTATAACTTTTATCTTAAATAATATTACCTTTTGTAAATATATCTTTTATATATATACACATGCACTTACACGTTATTCAATATCTCTTCAGTTAAGATTATTATTGGTTGAGCGTAATAACAAAATTACTAAAGATACCGATTGATTACTATTAAATATAAATATGAAAAGTTACAACCGAAAATATAATGTTTGAAGTTACATATATTCATATTATTACCAGATCAATGTATATTAGTTTAGCAATATTCATTAACAAATTCAATCGTGAATATTCTTAAAATATAAATGTAATAGGTACGGTTAATACTTAAAATAAAAACTTTGAATTGGATTAAAAAATATATTATAATAAGTATGTATAAAGAAATCTAATTAAAAAATTAGCTCACGTTCGGTTTATTAATATTTTTATCCATCTTAATTATAACAGATTGTCAAAACTATAGATCCAATTCTGATTTTCAATTTCTCAAAAATTTCCCTTTAACACAAGTAGATTCAACTATATTACATTAAAAACTATTTAGTTTATGTTTAAGTCTATTAATAAGATCTCTTTGTGTTATCAATTTTTAACGATGAAATTTTGAATAAAGAAGACAGAATAATCAATAGATATAAAGCAATGATTACATAAAAGTGACAAAATTGTGTATTTATTTTATGATTTTACCTATAGAAAACTCAATCATGTATCAATGTTTGCAAACTAGTATTTACAATGCCTAAATATTGCATGTATACAATGAAAATCTCCGCTACTTATTAATATATATTTAAATAACATACTAGCAAAAGTACCTGCACAAACCCAGTTAAAAAAATTAATTTAGAAGCTATAGGAACTATGCAATCAATATACACTCTGTACTATAAACGGTTAGTATGTAAAACATCTCTTCGTACTTTATTTAGGTGGGGACGGTAATACTGTTACAGTACATACAGTAAATTATATAAATATAAAAATTAATAATATATTATATTTTGTTTAAAGTTATATCATAAGACAATTAAGGCAATTAAGATATTTTTTTCATTTCTTAAAAAATGTTAAACTACATAATTGCTAAAATAAGTTGCAATATTTTAAATATGTTTGATGAATAGAGTATCAAACTTTATTTATTAAAAAATTAACCAGAGTGTGAACTCTCCTCAAGGTGATAGGGGGGAGGCAGATAGTGGAACGGAAGCAGTAGCAGGTGGTGGTAAAAAAACTTAACCAGTAATGTTTTGAATATAACTGTAAATTTTCTTTATTGAAAATATTAGTAGAAAAAATTTATATCTATATTGTCTTGTTGATAATAATAAGTAAAAATATAATTGATAGAAAAGAAAATACTGTCATTAGTAAAGGGCGTAGTGCTTATATGCAATCCTGAGAATCAGCCGTAAATCGATTACCGCGTTAATTGGAAAATAATCTTTGATCCTTGAAGTCAAGATATTTTAATTTGTATACCTTGTTATAGGTTTGTTAATGACAAAAATATTTGCTATATCTGTAAAATGCAGTGTCAGCATAATTAAATACTATAGTGATACTTTCCGTAGATTACAAATATATGCCGAGTGTCGAAGGGTAAGTCGGCAATCAATTGTAAGATAACTGCTGCTTGCTACCCTGCCGATGCCACGAAGTTGCTGTCTGTGTTGCGTTAAATCAAGAATCTAGATGAATGTTCAATAATGTTCAGTTGTAAATTGAACACCTTGTAGCTTACAGATCAGCATCTTGAAGTTCAGCAGGTACATAAAGTTGTACTCATGGTATCAGACAAGATCCTTTCGAAATCTATCACCTCATGCTATGAAGCATGGAGATCGGATTCTTGTTGAATAGAAGCAATGATGTCCTTTAGAGATGGTGCCACACTAACTTATACTTGGAATTTATTTTTACGATTCTTTGCGAAATCTTCATCGATTTGAGTAACTATTTTTATTGTATTTTTGTTGAAGAAATGTTTAAATAGTACTAAAAGTTTAAAAAGTTTTAAAAGTTTAGAGTTATAAGGGTTTCGACTGCAATGGCTTGTGCAGTCTATTTTATTCTTCACCCCGCTTTCTCGCGAGGATGTGTTCTTGTCCAATATTCTGTGAGAGTGGGAAGATTGAGTGATTGTTTAACAGCTGATTATTATGCTGTGATTCGTACCCTTGACAAGTGTTGACGCCTTTGAATTTGGGAGCAAATAGAAACTTGCTATGCTGCCAAGTGTGCTGTGGCAGAAGCGCTGCTTGATGTTTTCTGGTTTTGGCATGTGTGGGTACGTTGTCAGGGTACACGAGGTGGAAGAATTATATTTCAAATTTACGAAATTTTTTAATGGAGATTGAATTTTATTAGTTCTATATTTTAATACATGAGGCGGTCAGTTTGATCATCTGGAAAAGTCCGAGGTGCAGTACGAGTATAAAGTTGTTAAAAAGTCATTAGAAAATAAAATAAAAGAATATTCTTAAATTTCTTGTTATAGTCATAGGTTTTTCAAACACAATAAACTTACTAGATTTTGTAAAGAATCTTCAAACAATGGGTTATTATTGAGAGACGATAGAGATTTTAGCGGAATCGCGAACAGTGCTCTTATTACAAAATTCATAAGACTCAAGTTTAACTATTAGTACTTATCAGCAAAACAAGGAAATAACATAGGTCAATTTACAAATTTCTCTATAATTTGATTTATAATTATCCTGTTAACAAAATACAATATTACAACTATTAATTTTAATAACTACTTGATATTTTTTATTTTTAAGTTTATAAAAATATTGTCTTAAGATAACTTAATTAAATAAAATTATATAGAAATATGTTTATATATTTTTAATAACAGTAGTACTAGGTATTCGACAAAATGGGCAATGATTATAACGAAGCAATGCTAATTCATAATCATCTGTATGAAATAACTGAAAAATAATAATTTATTTGAATGAAAATTAAAATATTTACTATTTATATATGAATACTTTGTAAATATATATTTAATATTAAAATATCTTGAATTTAATATCTTACCTTGAAACATGATTTACAGTATGTAACTTGTAAATCAGGTAAAAGATTCCTATAATATCGAGTAGTAAATGGTTCAGGCCATTTTACAATTAATACTGAAGATGCATCCATACTTTTCAACACACTACGACCAACTGTCACAGTTGAATTTTTAATTTTTTCCTGCAGTGATTAAAGATTTAAATTATAATTGTATTTTATTACAATAATTTATTTCTTTTTAACTTTAGTTAATGATATACCTCATATTGTAACAATTGAGTCATAAATAAATCAGGCTGACTTTTTAGAATATTAAATTGATTAACAGTATGAATAGAATTATCATCAATTTGAAAAGATTCTTCAATTAATTTCTTGGCTTCTTCATCAGTAATTCCTGGTTCTAATTCAAATTCCACAAGCGGTAAAATTTCTATATGTATAAAATTCTGTTATTAAACATATATAATTTTAAAAGTTATTGATTTAACTTACCAAACATAACATAAGAATACTCAAATTTGAGCCCACATTGAACACAAGTATTACTAAATTCAGTACTTATAGGTAGTAGTGCATTATATGTTGAACATCTATTACAAAGTGGTAATAATTCTTCTGCATCTCTATATGGGAATGCTTTTATAGCAATTGTCCAGGATTCAATTTCTGTTAAAAGATGTGTTGATATTTTCATTCCACGTAGATAATCAAGTAATTGCATTGTTAGTTTATTTGCTCCTAGCAATTTTGCCTGTTTTATTAATGTATATACTATTGTTAATTCAGAAATACCTTCTAATTTTATATTTTGAATTTTATTTAATAAAAATTTGGATATATTAAATAACGCTTCAGGCATTAAAGCTGTAAATGGTTCTTTCTTTAAAAAATCAAATAAAAAATATAATTGTTATTTAGATTTTATAAATAAGAATACGATCGTATCTGCAAACAATTTTAAAATACAAAAAAATTATATACCAAATATTTATATATTTCATGATAAGCATAATAAATGTCAGCTTGGTCATAATAAATCATAAATTGTAGTTTTATTTCTTTTGCACTTTTTATCAATTTAAGTGTAAGCTGTGATAACAGCCAGTAAAAATATGATGCATCTCTAAATCTGTTTTCTGATACAGCATTTTTGGCTAGTCTGAGCAAAACCAGAATCGATTCTTCTGTTTGTCCAGCCATTTCAAAAGCTAATATAATGGAAAACTAATATTAATGCTTTTGTATAAAATATTGGGAATTATGAATGTTACTTTGTTCAAATTAAAAAATTATATGAAATATGAATAAAAATATGAATAAAATAATTTAAAACATAGAAAAAGTATATTTTCTTATATTGAAAAGTAAAATTTATGTATACCTTTTTGTGCTTCTGAAAATCGTCCAGTCTCTGCAAGCCATCTTGCATAAGGGCCGTATACTCTTGATTTAAGTTTTGGATTTTTTAATGCAAGCTCAAATGCTTCATGCCATGCTTGTGCATCTACTAATACATCTGCCACATTTAAATCATCTCCTAAACGATTAAAAATTTCAGCAGCTCCTTGAGGTGCCCCTAAATGCCTAAGTCTTTTAGCAATTATCGTTAGATTATCTCTATCTGCCTTGTCAAGTTGTCTACCAACTTTAAGTAACATATCAATCCAGCCATATTCTGATATTATTTTTATAGATCTTTGTATATCTCCAGCAGAGAGAAATATTTCTGCTGCAACTCGTGGTTCTCCCAAACTTTTTGCCCATTCAGCTCGTCTCCTGAGTAGAGTAATACGATCTTGACCATTTTCACTGACAAGAAATTCTTGTGCAATTTCAAACATTTTTAAATCAGAATACATATTCAATGCTTTTTGTTCTAAACCAGCTTTTTGATAAAGTTTTGCTGCCTCTCGTAATCTCCCTAATGCTGCTGCAGCTGTAGCCATGCAAGCTTCTCTACCCCACTCCCCAGAATTGAGTTTCTCTTTAATTTCTAATACCAATTCAACATATTTTAGTTTTTTAGTTCTAACAAAAGCTTCATAAGCTATGTCAAATTCTAAATGATCCAGAGCTTCAACACCTAAAGCAAACCAATCAGAATCTGCTACTCCAAGGCATGCAACAGCAAATGCTCGATTAAATATTTTTGATTCTAAATATTGATACATTGATGACGATAAAGGCATCTATGAATTTAAAATGAATATCTATTAAACCAAAATATTTATATATTAATTTATTTTAATAATCATTTAGGAAATCATAAATATTCAATTTACCTCCATTGTAATGATTGATGATTTATGTAAACAATACATCTTTGAACCATTAAGACCAACAATAATTCCAGAAAATTTTTGCTTATATTCACTAAAATTATCTACTTTTATGGCAAGATAATTTTGTCCAGAAAAACACATCATATCTTCAAAAGCAGTATTAAATGCAACACTAGTTACATCTTCAAATTCTTGCAATTTTCTATTATTATAAATATCGAATACAGAGAGAATTCCATTATCAGTAACTACTGCAAGTTTTTCCTTCTGTGAACTCATATCTACACATCTGATTGCTCCATCAACTTTAGCTAAAAGAGTAGGAAATGGATTATCTAAATAAATTTCCATAACTTGTCCATTTTTTAATCCAATCAATAAGCGTTCTTGACCTGGTGGACCACCAACTATTTTTATATAACAAATAGGACTATCAACTACCCATTCTCTTTCAATAATACCCATAAATGATAAACTTTGAATTCGCTTATCTAAGTAAAGTATTAAATTATTGGTAGTAACTACAAGAAGACTACATTCTAATGATTGTGTTAATTTTTCCCTGATTCGATAATGCATATCTTCAGTTTCTCCTGATGGTTCATATATTATTACCCTATCAGATAATTGTACAGCTAATCTGTTCCGATATACAGTAATTTTTTCAACCTAAAATTACACTTAAATTACCTAATATATTAAAAAAAATTTTTATTATTGATTTAATATATTTTTTTAATACTTACAAGATCTTTACATTTAATCCGAACCTTCTGGTTTGTGATTAAATTTTGAATAATAACATCAGTCATATTTTCTCTATATGCATATATATCTCTGTACAATCCATGAACAATATTCCATGACAATTCAAAATTTGTTATTATACCATCTTGACAACCAATTGCCTAAAAATTTAAAAATAAAAAATTGTAAACTTTTTATTATAAGTAATCACACTTACAAGATGTGATGATTCTGGATGAATAGCACAACACCAAGTCCATGAAGAAAATGAATTTCCTATTGTAGCTAATTGAATTCCATCATGAGATAATAGAACACATTGCTTATTACTTCCAGAAACTATAATGTATTGATTATTAGGAAAATAACAAATTTTTAAGGGAATGAAATTTAAATGACGCTCTCTCCCAATTAATTTTCCACTGAGAGTGTAAAATGATAAAATTCCACTCCATTCACCAATACAAATAATATCCACAGGACCACTAAATTTTTAAAATTAACAATAAAAATTAATATTTAAATTCAATAGATTTAATTACTATTTTTCCAGCCTATCTACTCCATACTTAGCTGAACTCCAAGCTAAGCACCAAATTGGTGAGTTTCCTGAACGATCAATTCGTAATTGTTCTTCTCCCATCTATAAAATAATCATTATACATTAAAAAATTATAAAAATATATTCTGACAATGTAACTATTTTTTCTTTAATCTAGTAGTACATAAAATTAACATATTTTGATGATTTATTATTAAATAAATAATAAATATTAAATTTACTTTATTTCTAATAGAAACATAACCAGCTGCTAATCCCAAAGCCATATATTTCCCATCTTTTGTCCATGCACAACAATTAACTCTCCCTCCCAATTTATGCTTCTGAACAGCTTTTTGTTCTATGGACCATAGGGCAATATCAGAAAGAGAACAACTAAGTAGTTGGTATGATACTGGATTAAACTGTATGGACTGAATTGCTTCGTTATGTCTATAATGAAAATTAATGATATAATTTTACTAAATTATTTTATGTAAAATTAACAAAAATCAAATCACTTTTTTAAAACTTACGAATATTTTAAAATTCCTTCTAGTTTTGAAGACCATATTATAACTGTTTTATCGGCACTTCCAGAAGCAAATTTTTTTCCATCCTTTGCATAACATACACAATACACAATATCTTTGTGACCTAACGATTAAAATAAAAAAGTTTTCTTTTTTGATTAATCCAAATTATTAAATAATATTAATAAAAAATAATAACTTAAATAAAAAATCCCAAGTACAGATATTTACGTTTTATATATATCTATATACAAAATAACATATTGAATTTTATCCAATAATATACCTATATTATTATGTGTATTATAATTTTCTTTACCTTTTAAAAGTTGAATTAAAGCACCATCATGGCATTCATAAACTAAAATATGTAGTCCAGCAGCAACAATTAATTGAGTTCCATTTGGGTTATAACATATATCATAAATACTATAAAGAAAAAGGTTTTTTATAAGAAAAACTTTAACAATTCTATTACATTTGATTAACACTACTTATAAAAATTTTTTTGTTAATTCATACTTTTTAATCAAAATATATTAAATATTTATAAAAATTTTTTTTGTTAATTCATACTTTTTAATCAAAATATATTAAATATTAAAACAATATTTATAATACAATCTCAATTTTTAATAATGTAATTATAAGTAATACTTATTTTCAAAATTTCAGAATTATATTATATTTTTATTTATTAAAAAAAGGATAATACAAATGAAACTATATCTAATGCAAGAAAACAATTTATTTACCATTGCTCAATTTTATCTTGAACTTTATCCACCCATGTAATACGAGTTCGCATTTCAATATCAAATGTGTTTATACACACGCGTATAATTTGATTTAAAGTCCGAAATTAAACATGAAAGTATAATTTAATACATTCTAAAATAATTAATCTTATTGAAAAATATAAATCTGTTTTGATGTAAATTATGTTACTAAGGAATCACTTTAAAATGGCGAGCATTTCATTGTACTTATGATTTAATCCAATTTGTACATTAAAACATAAAACTAAATTAAAAATGCACGATTAATTTCATAAATCCGAATTTTATATAGATTTACATATTGATATAAATAAAATTTAAAGAAAATATTATTAAAAATAATTTTATTTTGTCATCGAATAGCAATTACACCTTAAGAGACAATATTTAAAATATATAACCAAAAACATCCAATTATTCTAATCAAATATATAATAATAATAATAATAAAAATATAAATTTTATTTTAAAAATAAAACATCTTTTTTTTCACATACCACTAAATAAAATATATTTAACTTAATTGGATAAAATAAAAGAAATAGGAATTACTAAATTTGGAAAGTTGAAAAAAATAATATTCGAAAATAAATATATTTTTCCACTTTGATTCACTATCTTAAATTTTAAAATGATATATATAACATATATTATATGCATTTACTATATTATTAATACATTATATGCTTATTTTATTGATAGCATTAGTAATTGATAATCACTACAAAAGTTAATAATTTGTAAATAAATTTTGAACATTATACAAAATTCACTTATACATATTCTTGTAGAATCAAATTAAAATAATAATAAAAATAAATTTGTTTATAAAAATTTTAACAAGTGTATTTTATATTTTTCATTTTAATAATCTACATAAAATACAATATTTGCAATATAATAGTTTTTATTTATTCATTGTTCATCGTTCATTTTACAATACAATTTTTATTCTCGATTTTTTAAACTACATATAATGTTCGAGATTCCGACAGAATTTTGATCGTCACTACATAATACTATTTTGTTTGAAAATTGTTTTAAATATTTCTTATGTTCATGATTGCCAGATGTCCCCGAACAGCCTACGAATATACCGATAATGTTTCACATATTTTTTTTATGGTCAGTCATTGGAAACGGTCGGGGTTCCCCTACATTGTACTTGAAAGATCGACACTGGTCAATATGACCATCACGTGCAAGGCGCGTCTAGTAAAATTAATAGACAATATATTCTAAGAACCAATGCGTTGTTGCCAAACTTCATACGATTTGTTTTTATACTGAATAGATGCATATTTTGAAAAGTGTAAACATCTAAGCCAGGCGTTGTAGCGTCGGCGCAGCAAGGTAAGCACACGCCGGCGGTCCGACACGCAGCCAGCCGGCACTTAAAGGGCGTTAACATCACCGGTCAAAGGGGTCCAAATACAGTTAAATGATTAGCTTTGAACCAATCACTGAAATTTCCTATTCTCATAGATGACCCCCTTGCCATAGACGGATGAAGACTTTAAATAAGGCACTATCGGTAGGACCGCATGAATCATCAGAATCTTTGTAAATCTTATTGAATCATCTCGAAATCTATCAATTTGTTTAACAAAAAATCACAATACAAGGTTGTATAAAATGAATAGTTTCTCAGAGACTCAGTATATGGAATAAAAAATAATATTGTTCAAATTCGGGCTGATAGGTAAACATATGCCTTGGATTGTTCTACTCGCTAGATGCAATTGAAACACGATAGTCAGCTGCCAACATTTAATCGCCCCTGTATGCAACGATAAGTACAAGCAAGCATGAACGGTGTGGTCAAGGAAGCTATTGCTGACGCGCAATTCAACAATTGCGCGTTGCATAAATCCAGAGACGAACCCTGTTGTACGTAACACGTAACCCCTGTTGATCTAAAATAACGCAACAAGAACGATATAAAATTCATAAATATAATAGCATTGTTGTTTTATCATATCGACTACAGACAGCATTATATTTTAATACGTTAAAATAAAAACCGTTCTACAGCATTACACACGCTGTCTTCATCTCTTTTTCTTTCTACCCTGCAATCCTTCCCACTCCACTGTCGGCCTCTTCTCACACCACCTTGGGAGAGCTTTTTTCAAGTTAATTCCCGTACATAGAAGTTTTAATCTTATAAAGTATTAGTCGTTTATTAATAATTCGATTTAAAAAATATAGAAACTGGAATTTAAAATACGTTGTTAAATTAAAAATCATAAAATATTTAAATATAGTTAAAATAAGATATTTAAATACATAATATAGATTAAAATATGTTTAAATATCTTAAGGAATTTCAAGTTTAAAATTAAATTTAAAGAAAAGTTTTCAAATAGTCTAGCTATTAATTTTTATCATTATATTATCTTTATCTACAATTATATACATCATTATATACAAAAAGATGCTAAAATTTTAAAATATAGTAAGTTTCGCAATACTTTTATGAATGGATTGTTCGATATTGTAAATTTTTAATATTTGTATAATTATCAATGATTTCATTTATTAATACAAATGTTTAATTGTTTGGTTTAAATTAAATTTAAAGCATTTAAATATAAATAAATTAATAGAAAATACAATTAGTTCTATCACAAAAACTATCTTGAAATTATCGGAAAATTCAACAAAACAAAAATTTTTTTTGTTACCTGTTACTTAAAATTTAAAATATATTGATTTAGTTCAATTATCAGAATTTACTATTTATGTGCAAAAATTTTATATTTTATTGCAAATAATATTATTTTTAATCAATTTAAAACATTTTAATTACCGACAATACAACCTTGATTTTTATATTTTATGAAATATCAATAAAAGTGGTAGAAAATATTCTAAAAACAAGACAATCGAAAAATATAAAAAATTTTGTGATATCAATTATTCATACTTAGTTTTAAAAAAATTATTTAAAATTGTTATAAATTAAGGGAATTACAAAAAACAAGTAACCCATATATAAAAATGTAATAAAATCTATAAACATTTTAAATCGTTAGTTATATAATATTAAATAATATAACATTAAATCATGTATTTTAATTATAAAATATAAACAGTAACTAATTATGGCACGAGAAAAAGTAAATAAGACTTAATAAAAAGTTACAATATTAAAAAAATTCTATAAAAAAAAATAGTTATAAGATGGAATAAGTTCGTATAAAATTACATAAAATTCATAATAAATATAAAAATGATAAAATATTAAAAATGTTATATAAAAAATAACACGCAACAAAAAAATGTTACATGAGTAATAAGTATGTTTTGTCATGTGCTAAACTGAAAAAAATGTTTTTCTCATTTAATTGCGTAATCAAATAAAGCAATTTAATTAATTACAAACTTAATTTGTTTATGATTTGAAAATACAAAACAATAATCGACGTTAAAAATTGAATTTAAAATTTAAATAATTAAATGAAAATTTTGTTCGAGTATCTCGACTGTTGGCACGACTTCTTTGTTTATAAATTCTTTTCAAAATATTCATAATGTTTATGATTGCGAAATGTATAATCAGAAAGTATCGAGTATTTACTTCTCTCATTTACATTAACTCTTTTACGACCGTGTTTACTCAGATTGCACCTCGAAATTTCGGCAATGATCAATATGACCATCACGTATGTTACAATAAGAGTCTAGGAAAAACAACGGACAAAACCTTCTAGGTATAATCGCATAGTTGCCAAACTTCATGAGATTTTCATAACTAACCGATACATATTTTAAATATCTTGAAAATTCAAGCCATGCTTCAAAACATCGGCGCAACCACGCAAGCTGTGGGCCAACGTCCCGAAGCGCAGTCACCTACACCTCCAGCACTTCGCCGTCCCTCTTCAAAAGGCCGTTGACATTTTTAGCGTATACCTAACGACGACAGAACATTATTTTATTCCAATGATTAAAACTTTCCACTTCCAAAGAAATAGAAGATGACCACCAAGGAGCTACTCAAGGAGCGAGGTGAAGTCAAAAACTAAACAGTACGCGCGCTGCGGAACATATTCTCTCGGCTTGTGAAATTAACCTTAAAGTAAAATATAATGGTCTTAAGAAGAGTTTCTAAGTCATCAGCAATCGGCAACATTATAAAGAAGCTTCGATCCGATGCTGATAATAAGTCGCTACAATCAAGTTTACTTTCCCGTTGGCTCCTTCTCCTCCTGCTGTGTCACGACCACCCGGGTGAGACCAATAGAATGCGCAATCAAGGCTCCAGGTTCTGTCGTCAAGCAAAATCGCCACGAGGACCAGTATTTACAACACCAAAATCGACCATCGATCATCGACTAGTATTTACAACACCAAAAGTGAGGCCCATCGGCATTCAATTCACGCACTGAACACCGCGGTAAACCCAGGCTGATATAGCACGTCTGGTAGGACTCCAACGTAATATATATAATAAATAAATTTTCCAAGACTTACAGTATTCAATTTACGTCTGAACATTGCGGGTGCGCGGAAGCAAATCACCTAACAAAGACGAACTAAAGAGTACGGTTTACTAATTATAATCATAATTAATCTAAGCTTCGCAATTCAATTTAATCCTGAGTATTATCATAATGTGGGATTTACACAAACCAACATAAAAACAATATTATATTTTTCCATATATTTGATAGAGATAACATCATCATTATTTTCGTATACTTTCAATAAAGACAGTTTTACATTTTGTTACATATGCTGTCCTCGTCTTAACTTATTTCTACCTTGCTATTTCACCCCTTCCATTTTCAGCCTCGCCCCATACCAGCTTTGGGAGAATACACACTCGCGTTAGTTCCCGAACATTAATATATAATGGATACAGTATAAATAAATGTACTATATAAAAAAACAAAACTTTAAATTAAATATATATTTAATACTTTGTACGAACATAATATGAATTCGATTGTCACAAGTTAAAAGATAAATTATCTACTAATCCGTGTCTTCTCTATTTTATACTCTTTAGCTTTGATGCTACATATGCACTAATTAATTTAGTATAAATCTATTTAATTTTTCCAAAACCTTTTGTTTTATCAGTATTAAAATCTGCTTTTTAATTTATGATTATATTCGATTATAAATCAATGATGCTTATCAAAATTTAAGAATTATAATAAAATAAGACTGAAAATAATATCCAGATACCATGCAAAATAAATAACGAGAAGGTAATACAAAAATAAAAGTATCATACATGAATGATAATGGATTGACAATAAAATAATGATAATGAAAAATACCTCTATCTCATAAATTATTAGATTCAGGGTTAATCTCGAACAATGAAATTATTTAAAAATACATTCATTTGATTTATTTGTAAAAGTTTAAATTTATTAAATCTAAAATAATTTAATTTAAATATTAAGTTGAAAAAGGTATTTATACAAGTGCTAATATAAAAGAACAAGTACTTATAATAATTATTATATTATTTTTTAAAAAAAATTATTCTTTTTATTAATCAATTTGTAAAAAGATTTTAATAATTATATTTTAAAAATATAATATTAATGCTAAGAAACTTATAAAAAGTTAATATCCATTAAAATATCTCTAGAAATGTACATATATATATATTATATTATAGTATATTATTATATTTACCTAGTTAGAAAGAAAAATTAAAGATACTAATTAGGTATATTGTAAATTTAATATTTTTTTTAATAAAAAAATCAAGTACTATTCAATAATATTATTAATGTATAATTGGACTACATAATTTTTTAAATAATATAATACATCAGTTTTATGATATTAAATTATAGTTAACGAATTGTATTACTTTCATTTGTAAAATATTTGTACACATTATCAATATTTCCACTTAAAAAAAAATATCAGCTATATTTATTTATGGATATAATTGTAAAAGTAAAAATTTAATATGAAATTAAGAAATTAACACTTAATCAGTCACTTTGAAACCAGATCAATAATACTTAAAAATATTTAAAACATGCTCATTGCATAAGTAAAATATAACACTTTTCATTGCTTTTAGCTGTTTCTATAATAGAAAATTGATGATTGAGTAGTCATTAAAAGGCAGGCTAGAGACATAAATATATAAAGCTATATCCTGGAACATTATTATTTCACCATAGATCGTCATCGTTTTTAACATGCCTTCACAGTATTCATTATATTTCAGTTTAAAAAAAGTAGACTAGTTTAAGGATAGAAAAATATTACAGATTATAAACAGAAATGTACTTGTCCTGATTCATTATTATATAATGACAGTGATAAATGAAATTTATAATTTTCAATATTCAATATTATATTAAATTCATCTAAATTTATACTCTAGAGTTGAAAGAAAACTTTTAACAATTAAAAATTTGTATTCAATTTTACATTTATTTGCAACTACTATAATTAAAATTAAGATGTTAAACTATCAGAAATAGAAATGGTTTATTACCCATATTTTAATGATATGTATATGTGTAGTAATGATTAAATACTTAAAATTCAATTAATAAAAAGTAATCAAAACCAAATTGCATTCAATAAATAAAAGTAATGAATAATAGTCATTAAAAGTCTATTTTTATAAATATTGTGGATTTTTCAAATAGCCTACAAACTGTAATCTTTTTTTAATATTTTAAGCCCCCCACTAACAGAAACTTATTTCAATAAGATTTTATTTCTATTACCACAATTATTTTTAATTTTTAATCAGGTTCATTTTTACAATAATAACACTGAGTTCTACTCTTCTAATCAATGATCTAACAATCTAACTCTTCTATTACAAATTGTAATATTATACACTAGCAAAATTTATTTAAATAGAAAAAGATACACTAGATATTAATAAAATCTATAAGTTAAATATAACAAATTCTATTAAAATTATAAACTTAAAAGGTATTATTTTTATATTATTCATTTAAATAAAATGGCAATATTATTTATATTCTTATTATTTAATAAAATGTGAAATTTTTATAAATTAATTTAAATGCAATACCTTTAAAAATAAAGTCAAAATCATTTAATTTTGTTAAGTTTTAGTAACCTTAATCTTTATAATATTAAGCTCCTTTATTAGTGTTTGTTAATATAAAACATGTTTTTATTGTAAATTTTGAAGTATAAACCCCAATTAATAATTACAACATTTTATAAATCAATTTATCATTTTTTATTTTAAAAGATTTATTCTATATAGCATTAAACATTAGTTCTTAAAATTTTCTTTTGATTCAATAAAACCTTCAATAATTTGTATATCAACTAAAAATAAATAATTTATAAGAAAAAATATATTAAAAAAATTCTTTTTTTGTTTCCTAATTTATCTTCTTTGGGAAATATTGCAGCAAGGAACATATAATGCATATGAGATATTTAGAAAATTTCAAAATTACAATTAAATAAAATAAATTTTTTTATTCAAATTTTAATACATAACTTTACAATGCTGCATTAAATATGATTATTATATGTATTAAGAAATTTTTATGTATTTGTTAAAAACAATTTTCTTTTTATATAAAATTTATAAAAAATATAAACAAATTGAATCATAAAACTTATATCATATTTTATATTATTATAAAATTTCTTTTATAACACAAATGAAAAATACCTTTGAGTAAAATAAATTTTTATTTAAAGTAAATAATAATAATTAATTTAAAGTAATAATATTGGTCTTTATTTTAAAATCTTATCATTGTCAAAATAGAAAATAATTTTATCAATTTTTATTAATTTTATTTATTAATTATATACTTACTTTCTTTAAATATAAATGTTTTGAATATATTAAAATGATATTGGTAAAACAATAAACTTTTACAAAATATTGTATTTAATACTTAATTTATAAATTTTGTTGAAATTTTAAAAATATTTTACAAATAATATTGCAAAATTATCTACTCTCATAATCAGACTCATAAAAAGTCAACTTTTCCATTTATTTATATATAATTTATGAATAAATAAAAATTTTTATTTCTTACAAAAACCATGTATTAATATTTTAGATGGGCGCGTGACTATATTTTTGAGATATCTAACCTAACTGAGAATATATGACACTATTAGGAGCCGTGAAACAATTTGGATTTGGATGATACAGTGTGTATACATCAGAAAGAATTTAGTTGAACGGACCAATGGATAACAACCATTTAATGAAAGCACATTAACGAAACTCAATACGGATACTTCATAACAAGTAGTCATTGATGATAGAGGTGACAAAAAGGCTAACATATTATCTTCAAACTTTATTATTACATGCGCAGAAAATAAGGGATATCTATTTCTACTATGATTTCAACATTGTTGATTGATCATTGATCTAATATATTTCTATTTCTCTAAATTTTCTTTCTTTCCCCTATTCCTCTTTTTCTCCATATGTTTATAGAACTTTCATCTTCGTTACATATGTGTGTTTATGGTCTGGAGTAGGGCAACAAAGTACAAAAATAGTGATTTGTTTCTTTTCATATTAAATAATCCATTATAATCGAGAAAAATTATTAAAATTTTTATGTAAGTCATAAGTGTGTTAAAAAGAGTTATTTACGTAAATTTAAAATTATACGCTTTCATTCGGTTAATCATAATCGTTTTAACATGATTAAGTTGTTTTCATTAAAAAATGCAAAAAAAGATGGTGAATCTCCGAAAACTGGCACTCAAAAAAAGTCTTCTGCGGCGCAGCTACGAATCCAAAAAGGTAAAATTTCAGATATGTTAACATTTTATTCGTCACTAAAGAAAGCTTTTAAAATTTAATAAAAATTTTTTTGTTATGGATTATTTTCAATTTAACATATAAACGTAACATTTTATAAATTTAATGTTTTATTTTATATTATTTTAGATATAAATGAACTAAATCTACCAAAAACTTGTGGTACAGAATTTCCAGATCCTGATGATTTACTTACATTTAAACTTATCATTTGTCCGGATGAGGTTAGTTTCAATTAAATCTGATAGTACGAGAATCTAATTATCAATAATTATCAAATCATAGGGATTTTACAAAGGAGGTCGGTTTATATTTAGTTTTAAAGTTGGGCCAAATTATCCACATGAACCACCAAAGGTCAAATGTGAAACTCAGGTATATCACCCAAATATTGATTTAGAAGGTAATGTTTGTCTGAATATTTTAAGAGAAGATTGGAAACCAGTTCTAACGATAAATTCAATTGTTTATGGATTGCAATACCTTTTTTTAGTAAGTATTCATAAATAATGAACATTTTTAGATAACTTGACTTTAATAAAAACAATTTATTAATTGAATGAAATTTTTTTTTGAAACTGATTCAAATAGAAATTTAGTAAAATAGAATTGTTTATTATTCTTTATAATATTTTAAATATTTTATCAGATATAATTGCAAAAGATAATTGTGCGATTTGTTTTGTCATCCATTCCTTTGATTAATTGTTTGTTGATTCTTTTTAGTAATTATTTATATAATTAGAAAGTTGATTGTTCAATAATTATGTTTAAATTAAAATCATATTAATTTTTGTCATACCAATATTTTTAAAATAAATTTAATAATTTAATTTAAAATCTATAGCTTAAATAAAGCAATGAATTATAAATTATATAATTATACTGTTTATAAAACATTAATTTATATTTCTGATGAATTGTATTATCAATGATAATAATAAATAAATAGTTGAAATTGATTGCTGATTAAAAATTTGTATTCTATATTTTTAACAGATTATTAAATTGTATTAAATAAATATATATTTCATCAATGAAGAACTTTGTTTTACTTTATTAATTTATATAAATAATATTTATCTACATTTATTTGTAAAAAATAAAAATAATAAAAAGTTTTTTATCATCTAAAGTTCAAAGAAAACTATATAATTAAAACATTGTTATGAGATGTTTATAAAGTAATTAATACAATAAATTTTAGGAACCAAATCCAGAGGATCCATTGAACAAAGATGCAGCTGAAGTATTACAAAATAATCGAAGGGTATTTGAACAAAATGTAACAAAAGCAATGCGAGGAGGTTATGTAGGACAATATTACTTTCAGCGATGTCTCAAGTGATATTTTGTTCTATTTTTTATTAATATTACTTTCATTTCCACAAAATTTAACAATTAGAGAAAAAATAAAATATTTGAAGGAATACAGGACAATGGTTTACGTACCATCATTAATGCCTCCACCTTATATATGAAATTCTTTAAATTTATAACATACAATTCAACTATTTTATACTTTTGATTAATCATAAATTTTTTGTAACATTCAAAGCATACAGTTTCAAAATTAAAATTTAAGTATGAAATCAAACCCATGTATAAATTTACTATCATTTTTTATGAGGAATTGATTGGCAATGAAAACTAATTTCTTGCTTGAATAGTTTCTAAGTCATTTAAATGATATAAAATATAGCAAAGTAAATAAAAAATAAATTTTGTTTTACATGAATTGATTAATAATTATATTTTATAAAATACGCAAATTAAATGTGAACACATTACTATTTTTAATAGAATCCAATGAAAACAAAATAAAATTGCCATATTTTTAGTCCAAATCATTAATAATTTATCTGAATCCTTTATTAAAGAAAGTACAAATGAAACATAATCTAAAAAAAGCTTGGTAAAATTGCATTTATTTCAATTAATATGCAAGCTGGTTGATTTACATTAAGTTAGTTTAAATTTTTTTCATTGCACATGAAATGTTATAATAAAATTATTAATATTTTAAGTGCAAGATATTATTTTTAATTTAAGTTTTTCTGTAATTGCAATTTCATATTTAATTTATCTAATTATTTTAAGACTGTCTAAGTTTCTGAGATTTAAATTATTAAGAATTATAATAATCATTTATAATGTAAAGTTATCTAATATAACTAATGATAATAAAGAAGTTGCTTGCAAGTAATCATTACTTTACTTATCCATACAATTTATATAAACAAATAATGGACACTGATGTGACCTGGTAAATGAAAAAAACAAATATTAGATCATAGACTAAATTCCAATTTATTGTTATAATAAAGCTTCTAACATGGTAGATAAAGCATCAAATGATTTATATATATAAATATATATATATATATATATATATATATCACGTCTAATTATACACCTTTTAAAATCTCAAGTATATTATGAACAGTTGAAATACCATTACAAAAATGGCACTTATTCTTATAATTTCTGGAGACTAAATCTACTTGTTTATGTAGTAAAAAATAAACATTTTTTTTATTCTTTAGAAATTGAGTACTATATGTCTGTATTGGTGGAACTTACAAACTAGAAGTTCCTTTGTCTCAATTCAACCTGCAATGACATTTGTTTTAGAAATAATTGTTTTTACATTCCAATTTCTAAAATTACTTCAAGGCACATTTTAACACTATTATTTCTTTATAAAGTAAAAATTGAATAAAACTAACGATAATCAATTTTATTATATTATTATGTTGAAAATATGAAAATCATAGTCTTAATAAATATAAAATCACTATTTAAAAATTTTAAATAATTGTTCTTCTTGTAAAAGAAAATAATCGCATATATGAAAGTTGTTTATTTTTCATTAATCACAGCACATAAAAATTCTTCTTTGTACACTGTTTCATATATCATACATAATTATTTGTCTTTAATTATTTATTTTATTTTTGATATTTATATTATTTATTTTATTTTTTAACATTTATATTACTTTATTTTATAATATTCATAAATCTTTCATTCTTTATTAGGAGAGGAAATATTGTAATTAATTTTACCATACAAATACTTTCCAAAATATAAATCTGTAATGTGATAAACTCATTTTACTGGACAATTGATGACAAATAAAAAATCATCTAAAATATGTAAAATTAACCAGTTATAAGAGCATTTTTTTGTATATCTATAATAACAGTAATAATTATTTAAGATGTATATACTAAGCCAACAAGAATTCATATTACTGTTGATTATAACTGACTAAATGACGAACAAACTGTCGAAATATTTTATATTAATTACGTGTATTACATGTACTTATGGAACAGGCTTATATAAGAAAAACATATCTTTTTACTTATTGAAAATTAGGTTTGAATATATTTAACATGAACAATTTAACATATTTCTTATTTTATCTTTTAACAAATACAAAGAACGTTCAATTTCTTATATTCTTATTTTAACTAAATTATGTCATTAAAACACTTTCACTCTGAAAAATCCGAATATTAATATGGTTTTTGTATGAATTTAAAAGTTTATTTTTTAATAAAAACCACGTTGTACTAGAAATTTAAATTGACCCAATGTTTCCATACTACCTTTCACTTAGTCAAACATTTTTTGTAATTTTTTTATGTAACCAAGTACATAGCGTCACTCAATAATGGATTTATTTGGTACGAGTCGATATGACCAATCGGCAATAAGAGTCTCGCATTAAAAACGTAAAAACGATTTTCTAATATGTATACAAATCCCTCCTATTGCCTTATTAATGTACATTTAATTTACATAAATATAAAGTAAGTAGGAAATGCATAATTATTTTGGAGATGGTCATATTGCAATCAAATGCTACAAATACTTAATTCATTTACCTTACAATTTCTTTACTTACATTAAAATAAAAACGCTTATATTTCTTATCGGCCTAAAGGCGTGCTACCAAAATTAAAGGAAGTGGGCACAGTTTGTGAAGTAAAAGCATAACCTAAAAAAATACAGAATTTATTTCAATTTTAAGTAAAATAAAAAGAAAGTTCAAAATTTTGTAAAAATATTAACCTCCACTTTGCTCAATTCGTTTACTTTCTAATGCTGCTTTACGCTGATCAGCTAATAATATAATTTCGGTCAATGATTTTTGTTGTTCTGGTATTAAGTGACTAGTTAAAGCACTATACCATGTTCCATCTGTCCTTTCAATATCTATTTAATATATTAATTTTAAATATTTATGTATAACATTATTTTACTTTATATTTGTCTATTAAAAATATTAAAATATCAATTACATTTATTTATACATAAATCGCATTTATTTAATATTTACTTTAGATAAAATAAAACAAATAATATTAAAAAGAATACTTAATTTATATTTCAATTATAAATTAAAAATTTTCTGAAATTAAAATCAATATATTTTCATACACAAAAATTTAATTTATTTGCATTAAAATTTTTTTAGAAATTATAAAATTTTCAATATGAAATCAAGTTATATATCTAAAACCTTTAAATATAAGTATTACTAATGTATTTACATAGTAAGAAATTAAAATAAAACTTACTTTGCAGAACTTCTTTGAAAACTATATATTCATCTTGATTTGTATCATCTGAGTCAAGGGGTGTAATATAACTTTCAAGTGCAGTTTCTTCATTAGCCTCATAATCTGAATCTTCATCATCATCGTCATCCGATTTATGGTCAATATGTTCAACCTGTATAGAACTTGTAATACCACTCATGTGATGACATTGTGATTTTGTAACTTTTTTTTCGAGTCTTTCAAGATAGTCCTGACTAGCATCATCAATTTCATCCTCATCCGATGATAAAACTTCTAGATTAAATTTATTACTGAGAATAACACAAATTTATTAACATAAAAATGTAAGAAAAAAAATACCTTCTTCTAAATCACTTTCATCTTCAGCATTATCTTCATCTTCACTTTCTGCCACCTTTGCAACATATGCTCTTTTAAGGCCATCAAAAAGAAGAATTAATGATGGAATAATTTGCTGTACACATTCATTAACTGCTGTTGGTCTAGAAGGACCCATACTGATTATTGTACATAAACCAAGAACACACAATTTCCTATCATGTAGCCTATAAATAAATACTATAAATAATAATTTAAATAATATTACGATAATCTACATGAAAGATCTGTAAGAATACATATTTACCCAAGAAAACAATCTGTGTCATGAATCCATTGTTTAATAAAATGTGATGCAATTGGTTCTGTTGATTGTCCTAAAGTACCCTGCAATCTATCCATAGTTTCAAGGCACAAAGTGGGATTATAGTACAAAGCAGCAATAACAACTTGAAGACACATGGTCCTCAATTCTGATGTTTTAACTTCACGTGTCAACCGCTCTAATACAAGTTGTATAAGTGGTGGTATACAATTATCAATGTGCCCTTTACATTGTAGAATTATTACTTCAAGAAGTTTTGCAGCATGACATTCTGGATCCTCTCCAGCATCACCTACTAATACAGCCTTGCACATGTTAAACATCGCTAAAATATGATTTTCATTAGATAAAAATGCGGGTGTATCTACTGTAATATAATTGTGAAGAGCAGGCATCATATCCATAAAATAATCGAAGCCATCTTTTTGAAAAAGCTCATACATTAATTCTAAAACCTTCCACATATCTTCAGATATTGATTTTCCTGTTAAGTCATATACAAGTGACATAGCTTCTTCATAAAACTCTGAAATTAAATTAAAAAATTGAAAAATTATTATATACCTATAGTATGTGTATTATTAAAAAATTACCCATAACACTATGACTAAAAATATGAGCAATAACTTGTAAAACTGTTGGCTGAAGTTGATTCATTATTAAAGGATGATCATCCATAACAGATAACAAAGTCTCAATAGTACTTAATAATGACATTGCAGTAATAGCTTTTTCATCACTGCCTTCATCAGTCTCCAAAACTTGACTGAATGTTGCTGCTAAATGCTGACACACTTCTACTGCAATTGGCATAATATGTTCAGGATAAGTACAAACAATTTTTTGCAAAACGGTCATTAAGTCATCATTTTCAGTTAATCTAATAAGATTCAAGAGTTCTAGTGTAATTTGTTTTATCCAAGGCTCAACACATTTATGTACTTTATCTTGAGATTGCAGCAAACTTTGTAATGCAATAGCTGCCTCAACTTTTACAGGAAGATCATGATCATTCAATAAAGCATTTGTTGTTAATCTGACAGCATCTATTAAAATATTTTCTTGCTTAAATTTAATTTCAGCGAAGTAATGCAGTACCCAACAAGCCTGTAAGATTATCAAATATAATTAAAATATAAAAAAAAAACAAATATTAATTAAAATTAAATTAATAAATCTAAAAATATAAATTAGTTTACCCTTGTTCTCATATGACCTTGCAAACTATTAAATTCAGGAAATACATACTGCATTAACATTTTATCCATTTGATCCTTATAAATATTTTTCTTTAAAAGAACATCAGCTAATGTCCCTACCTATTTACAAGAAGATATATACTTTTTTCAAAATATTTTATTAAAAAATATATTTTAAAATTATTTTACCATATGCAATGCTCCATCTTTCTGCCTTGGATCTGTATTTGAACTAGTTAAAACTTCAACACAAAATTGCATTGTTTTCTGTAACATATCTTTTCGTTTTTTACAAGCAGAATGTAATAAAGTTTGAGCAGCAGTTACAGGAGATACAAAATCTTCAAATATATCTGTATAATGCAATATTAATTATAAGTAATATTTTTTTCATTTCATTTAAACGTAAATTTATAAATATTAATCCATTACCAAATTTAACTCTAATATATTCATATGGATCAGTATTCCAAAGTTCTTCATCAGCTGCTGAATATGACATAATTGGAAATAAAACATCCCGTATGATTTCAAACATGTGAGGTTTTAAAAATTTCCAAGAAAATGCATGACTCACTCTAAAAATATGTATATTAATATAATCTTTGTAAATACAAATAAAAACGCTCTAAAAAATAGATAAAGAAATATTTAATACCCTTGATTTATATAATTAATAGATTGTTGTAAAACACGTGGTGAAATATAAATTTTTCTACGATATTGATCTAAAACTTTCAGTAAAACTTCTAATATACCACCACTAAATGTATGTAAGTACCATTCTGAAAAATCTTTATAATCACTGTATACCGATCCTGGACTTCCATACCTAAAATTATAATTATCACATATTATCTATACTAAATTAAATTAAAAATAAAGATTTCATAAAAATTCCATTTAAACCTTTCGAACATTCTCTGGAGTATATGAAGTGCCCATTTCTTGCATTTCCACCATGCTAATTCTGCTCGTTCATCATCATCTAATTCAGGATTATTTGTTTCTGATGGTACAGGTCTATCAGCTACTTGACGAACAATATCCATCCATTGAGAAAAAATTTCTTTAGAAATTAAATCTAGAGGAAGTGTATATTGTGTTAAAGCAAAAAATATTTTGAGTATTTGTTTTTGAAGTAGAACAGATTGTTCAGATGGATCAGGAAGTAATCTGAAAATCAATTGATAAATCATAGGTAAAAGAAGATTCATAGCCTCATGAAGTGGTCCTCTTTCATCTGCTTTCTTATATCTAAAAATTTATTTTAATCATAGAAGTATTAAAATAATCAAATATTTGTAGAAAATAAAGATAAATTAAACTAACTCAAAATTTTTTACAAATTGATACAAAGCTAAGAGAACACCAGGCCAACAGGAAGCATCTGGATTTTGAAGATATATCGTTATTTTATCAACTATTTGTGTCCACCTTCCAGGAAAGTCATGTTTGACAATATTACTAATACATACCGCTAACTGTATTCTAAATAAAAAAATCAATTATAACTTATGAATGTTCTTTGAATTTTATTCAAATACATTGTATACCTAATAAGTTCAGGTGCATGTACTGTAGCATCAACTATAGCATCACGAATCATTCCTCTATCTTGTTCATGAATACTAAATGGTACTGATCCATTTTCAGCTTCACGATCCACCCAGTTTGAAGTAATAAAATTCTTCAAATAAATAACACCTGCAACATTTTACAAAATGAAAAATTTTATTTTTCTAATTTTATTATGAACAATTTACCTGCTTGTCTCACAGGCATATCGACATCATTCGACATTACTACCTGTAAGAGTCCTGGAGCAAATCCAATAATTTTATGGATCTGTAAAAAAGAGACCATTTATATCTTAAACTAAAACGTTGTATGAAGTAACTTCAAAAGACATAGTTTTATTAATTTATAACGTATATTGTAATACATACATATTACAATCAAATTAAAGATACTTTGAAGTGTGGCAATGTCAAAATAAAAAATTAAAAATCTATATATACAGACTAAAATAGAAGTTAAATAATAGATAGGATAAATATTTGCATACTTAAATTATAAATGTAAATACTTTTAGCAAATGAAATATGAGAGCTTTTATTAAATTCGTAGATGGAGTACTTTAATTTTAATGAGTTTCGAAACGAAAATTCAACTGACTCACCTGATTGAGTTGCTCCTCGGCTTGCTTCTGCTGTGCCGGCTCAATCGTGGCTCTAAGTAATTCCGTTAATTTTCGCGGGTCCATGCTTTGTTGCTTCTTAGTGTAAGATCGTATTCACAAATTAATCCACTCAATTGTTTTAATTACTGACAATACTGACCTGCTCACGTCTTGCTAGTATTTGCCCTTGTATGCGAAACACGTTTAAAGATACATAAGATACCACACGGTATAATTTCGGGCGAATGACGACAGGCAAAAGACCAAATTCAGATGTACAAACGCGTGCGCGCATACACAGATACAGATAGCGCGCCTCTGGTGTCAAAAATGTAAGTTTCGATCATCGATGAGTGTAGTCGGATCTTATCATTCTTTTTACTATCAGTAACGTTATTGCCACTTACGGATGATCGTCGAACTCCTCTAAAAAGAGTAGCAGCTTAGAAAAACTATAAGGTGTAAAAAAATAAATATGGTTTACGGTCTTCTAAATTTTAGTTGAATCGTCTTATTATTCAGTTTACGTAGCTAATCCTACCCTATACCATGTAATACGTAAATGGAATACCATATATATACTAACTGTTTTATACCCTTTACTTGAAAAACTCATCGAGTGAACAGAATCGTTTTATAGTAGTTCCCAAAATGTATAGTCAAACTTAAACTCCGAGAATGTATTATTACTTGTACTATTTATCAGATTTTGTTTCTCGATTAAAATTTATTAGTTGTGTGTGTGTATATGATATAAGAGTCGAACACGTTCCTGTTGCATATAATGCTACGCTAAATTGTAGGCTAAACTTTTTAATATGAAAAAAATTAGCTACTGCAATGGTTTAATAGTGATTCAAACTTATTAGCTATTTCGTATATTTTCATACTAAATTGACTTACTTTATAAGAAAAATTGTATAGCTATTTTTTAAAAATATGTTAAACTATTATTTATCTATTGTGAATTAAGTTTGTTAGTTATAAAATTGATTGAAGTAATATAAGCATTCTTTTAGAATTAACATGGCAGATGTCTAAATACACTATATTAATAGATTTATATTTTCGAGTTAATTAATTGTCATTCAAATAGAAGTATATGGGTTGAGCATACTAAACATTTTATTTTTTTTTAATAATATTAATATAGTTTATTCAATGTATTACATTTAAATATAAATTTCATTCTAAATTTAATTTTATATGTGAAGGTGTACAAATTAAAAAAATTTTTAAATTTATTTTCTATAGTATTCGATTCGTTAATATTTCACAAATTTGTTAAATTGTAATGTAAAATTTACTATACTTAAGACTGATAATTTGATACACTAAAAATAGTCAATGGACAATATAAATCATACGTAATAGAAATTTAATTTATTTGTTCTTGAAAACGGGTATAATTTCAATATAAAGTAATAAAATTTTCTATCAAATAATAAAAATAATAGTACATTACTTTTTGAAAAATATGTTCTTTATCTTTAAATTATATATTATATTAATATATACTTTTATTTAGATGAAAAATAAACTTAAAATAAATTATTCATTATTCAATAAATATATATACATTTCATATTTCAAATCCAATTAAAATTGTTCAAATATATTTATTAGTTTGATTAAATTAATACTTTTTAGTCTCAATAATTTATATCGGAATAATTGTATCTTATTTTCCAATGCAAAAACTGAATTTTGGACAACAATTTAAATACATGTTTAATCAAGATCATATCTAAATATATAATTCGAATTTAATATTGTATATAATGAACGTCAAATAAGGTTAAACTTCGATTGCGCATGCTTCAAATAGCTTTGTTAAATTTTTGGTATTTTCTTTTTGCATTACAAATGAAGCTTAAAGGATATATTAATAAACCATTTTCTAAATTATCAGATAATTAGTATTAAAATTTCTGCTATCGATTAAGATATATACCATGAAAATAATATCTCAAACATCTTCATTTTTACAATTTAATATTATAAACAATCAACAAGTTTTTTTGTAATAATTTTGACTCCAATTTTTTCAAAAAACATTTATTAAACTAAAATTATAAAATTAAGCATAACATTAATTTATAATTTATCATAGAACGTTAAAAGAAATTATTTACTATTAAAGTCTTATGTTAATTTAAGTAGCTAAACAAAAATAATACGAATAAATAACACATATAAAGAAAAATTCCAAATATATACACAACATATTTCTCTTATGGAGTAAATTTTATGAACTCTTATGAAATTATGAAAATTATGAATAAGTGCTTTGTATATATACAACGCAAATTCTAACAACCAATGACAGCGCGGATAGTATATTTATGACGCCACAATGGGAATCTTATATGAAAAAATGGTCTAACTTTGGCATTTGGTAAATGAAGGACATAGTCATAAAACTAAATAAAAAATGTAAATTAATTTATTTACCTCATTCTTAATACACAGAAAATTACAAATGCTTAAATAGACAATAAAATACGTAAAAGATAATTATAAAATTCAATGGCATATTATAAAATGATCTACGAGAATGTAAATAAAAATTATATATCTGTTCGCAATTCCAAAAGAATCTCGAATAGTCACTAAATAATACCTGTTTACTTTTGAATGTGACTCTTGCTACAATATTCGGTTAACATCTTACGAATATTATTTTCAACTTATTCTGTTGGAACGTCTCATATTTCGTGATTGCCATACTTTGTTTACAATCCCAGTGTTTCCAGGAAAAGCGCAGTAAGCTCATGAACTGCAAA
>JAPYYT010000434.1:0-51427 GCA_030522565.1 Ceratosolen corneri
TATTATTTTATTTTTTTTTTTTTTTTTTTTTTTTTTTTTTTTTTTTTTTTTTTTTTTTTTTTTTTTTTTCCCTTAAATTTCATTAATTCTCGTTATAATTTATTTTTGTATTTTGTATATAACTTTCATTCGAACAATGTGTAATAAGTGCCTAATTTTTATCTAGTATTTCATCAAATAGTTCAAATAGTTTAATGCAAATCCGCGACATTACTGTACTTTTGTATTCATCATGCTAATAATGATTCTTACAAGCTACGTGATCAATAATGGCCGACGTAATATCAACAATTAAGCATTTAAATACTTGAAGAGCTCTTACAATCATATGTAAATTCGTCAATTAAAATTAGAAAGAAATTTTAAGTACATTTCCAAATTTACTTGTATAATATTTAGGCATTGCTAATTGACCTAAGAGCAATACGTATTTTATTAAAGAATTGTGAAGTACGTAATGAAGCAATCGATACCATTAAATTAGTAGAGATTTAGAAAGTATTAGAGAAGTACTTTTATATTGCCAATGAGGCTTTATTGTTGGTAAAATTGTTAATTTCATATAATAAACAATAATATATTGAAGCAATCTTATTCCCAATAAGTATATCTTCCTACTTTTCTTTCAAATATGTTTTTGAAAAAGATGCTCTTACGCAATACAATAACATATAAAGATAAAAAAAAACTTTCTTTGCCATATTTCTCATTAGTTTCTATTGTATAACATATGTATTTCAAAATAAATATAATGAATAAACCTATATTGTTTTAACATTGATTGTGAATTTTATTATTTAATATTACATTTCTATTATACAGCTACAGGACAATGGAACTGGAACCGAGTTTTATAATTCAAAGTTATATAATATAACAGTAAATAAACAATTGCCATGTAAGTGTGCATGCGTTCATGTAATAGAGAGCGAATCCAGTCTCTGATTTACTTTAATGTAATTTCTCGTGGAAATAGTGACTTTGGCCGAAATATTTACATCTAAGATCTTGTAATATACACACATGTCCATCAAAGTGTTTCAGATTAATATTGCACATATAGAATCTGGTTTTTATTAATATTAATCGCATAAATATTTGATAACAAATAAGTAATTTAATAGCTCGTAAATAGATAATTATTAAAAATTATCTCACTAGACTTGTATAATATTGCCGATGCACTGAAATTAAACTTAAACAAGTATTTTATTGTTAAATTAAAAAAATATAACATAAATTGTTCAAAATGATATATAAGAGAACTTTCAATTATTGGCAGATTTTACCCATTATTATTTGGTCTTAAGGAAACGTTATTGCAACTTAACTTTTATTTAATTTTTGTACATAAAATGATCGAGAATCATGCTGTTTCTCGACTTTCGGTACTACTTCTTTTTTTTTTGTAAATTCTTCTCGTACATTCAATACATTTATGATTGCCAGATATGTCCCAAGATCTTTGAAATATTCTTTAAAAATACATCGATTATCTACATTTTATTTTATGACCGTTTAACGAGAGGGTTTTCTCGGACTGTGCCTCCAAAAGTTTTCTACGTTACCACTTATAACCATAAACAATAATCACAATTTTATATTTTATCTGATATTATTTAATATTAAATCACTGTGAACTCCAAGTGTATTCGTAAATATAAATTAATTTGTATACGACATCTATCAATAGAGTACATTTGCATTACATTATTTTACATTACGGTCGAAAAATTTGTAAAAAAAATTAGACTAAGAAATATTGTTTGATAATAGTGTAGAAAGTCGAGGGGATCATTAATTATTAGGTTTTTGCTTACATGTCAGAATGCGTTTGCAATTTACAATCAACGAATTAGCGAGGAAAGACAATAAAATTAACAAAAATAAAACGAACATAAAATTAACTTTAAATTAAAATTAGCCAACTTTTTATTTAATTTTAATTAAATTTATGGTTCAACAACGATCAATTATATAATTAAATAGTTTGTAATAGTTTAAAATTAATTTCAAAAAGTGAAGCCCCCTCCTGCTGACTTTTTTGAGTTTAGAGAATTATGAAGAAATTCATAAATTATTTGTACTTCATCGAATAAAATACCTTTTTTGTTATCTTCAAGATAAATTTATTTAAATAAATATACCAAAGTACATTTAATTTCTTAAAAAATATATATATATATATATTAAATATGTTATATATATATTATAATGATCTTAGGGTGTATATAATTTGCGTATTTTTTATTATTAAAATATAATTTAATATAAAGATAAAATGCATTAATATCGTGTGAAATTATAATATTTATCGCCGCAAAATCAAAGTATTAAATTATTTTGTTTACATTACAATTTTGTTTACATTTTGTTTACACAAAAATTGTATTTCATTGGATCATTTGATAGAAAAGTTGAATCGCGCTAAGAAAGTAGAAATTGTTTCTTAATATATATTCGGAAAAATAAGCAGTTTTTATATTTCGATTGCAGAAAATTACTTTATTAGTAGATAATAAAAACACGTGCAACCACAATTACTTTTATAAACAAAATATCCTTTATTAACTTACTTTTCAATGCGACAATCAAATTATAAAGTAAATGTGTTTTTATAAATGTTATATTAAGTGGACGTGCACGTCGAGATTTGTGCGTTAATTTGTTTAGCGGATAACGACAAATTTTGAATATCTGCTAGTCCAACATTAGGACTTGATTGCCTAATAATAGTCCAAATGAATGAAAAATCAGAATACGTGGCATTTTATTAAGAAATAGTATAATAGATGCCAATCCTACATATAAAACGATGTAAAAATTAATCTAAATGTCATATTCTTCGCTCTCTATCTATTTCTTTTCTGCAGTAACTTCCGATTTAACTGAAAGACAGAAAATATAGATAACAATATGAATGTGATAGGCAACTATTAATTATTGTTATTGTTGCTGTTTGTTATTATGGTCATTATTGTTATAATTATCATTATTACTATTATTATTGCTGTCGTCGTCGTCGTTGTCGATGCTATTATTAATATTGTCATTATATTTGGAAGCGGAATATTTAAAAATTATAGTAAAAAGAAATGCTTGCAATAGGGTCAAAGCACAACTAAAAGTTCAAAAAAAAAATGTATGCGTAAGACATTGAAAGCATACGCCGCCGGTCCACGTTATGTTATGGCTTTCCAAAGTCCATCGTCAATATTTCCAACTATTGATTGGAAAATAAGTGCTGATTGTGGATATTGTCAAGTTATCCCCGCCTCAGCGCTCTCGATTTTCTCCGTCAAACGCCCACGATTATTACCCCCGATTGCTAAGGTCCTAAGGATTGACCTATAAATGTTTTATTGTCTTCTTCTTAGCTGAATAAATAAGAATAAACGACCTTCACTCGTATACGAATCAAGAGGACCTCCTTGTCACATCTCTTGCCAAGTAACACGGCATTTTTTTAAATATTAACAATTCAAAAGTGTACTAACAGATGCATGCATATTTATAGTCATAGATATGCTCAGAGGTATGAAAAATATATATCGGTGGAATTTTACTAAACACGTAACTCGTGGCAAATATATTCATTTAATTTGCTAAACAAATGCCAAAATAAGCTGCAAAAAAGAATACTAAATGTTGGCTGGTAGTAGTTCACTTTAAATATATCCTCGTTCTGTCAAAGTTTCTGTAGGGGAATTTTGCTCTTTATTACCTGACAAGTGTAGAATGTCCATTAACCATTTGCTAAGCCATTTCCTTTAATTGCCCGTAGAATATTTTGACAACATCTATGCGCTACCTGCACGATGTACTAATTTTTATTACTGCAGCTCTAAAATGATTTCTAATAGCCTCTTTACATTATCTAATTCATAATCAATTCTGCACGCAAGTTTTACAAATACGTTATCCAACGCATTTTCTATTCACTTACAATAAATAATTCGACTTTAAGAGCATTTTCCCTTAATTTTTGAATATCAACAAATGTAGTGTTTTTTTTTTTTAATTCAATTTTTCCAGGTTTTAATGCCCAGAGGAATATTTCTTATTGCTCTCAAGCGAATCTTATATCTTATTATATTTATAGTATATTTTACAAATTGTAGTCACTTTATTCATAAAAGCGGGCTGAAAATCTATATTGATTATAGCAAGTTCGTAAAAACTAACAAAATCTCTGACCTGTCACTCATAAGTCAAATATGCTTTTATTAATTTTTTCATTTTCACCGTGTACATGTGCATTGAATCCCGTTGTCTCTTTTATATCTACATTGCTTAAAATCGTGAGACTTTAAATGAAGTTAGTTTCTTAATATAATGAATATACTTTTTACACATAAATTTCTCAAATAAGGCTTATAAGAATGGTTTTTCCATGCATTTGACAATGCGGGCGACTGTATTATCAACTAATGGCAATATGGCTGTTGCACATTAAATTTATATATAGAATAAATAATTCACTTTGTATGCATACGCTCATTATTTATTATTTTTAGTATTACTCATTATTTATTAGTACGTTACTTTTTCCCGTGCACTAATGCGTTGATAGTTGGACCGGCCAGATTTGTTTGGAAAAAATCCGCAAAGTTCATTGGGATTAGACTGTGGTGGCATTAATAAAACTGATATTGGCAATTATCCAGTGTCAATATTAAAATTTTTAATTGAAATTCGCACACGAATGCCAATGGTGCGAGATCGGTATTGCGCATGTGGTAAAGGAGGTGAAATAAATGATAACGTGAGCGGTGTAATTAATTATGCAAGAAGAGTTAAGGATGTAGCGATGAGATGGATCGACGACTACCGACCTGTTCTAAATAATAATTAATTTATTCATTAAATAATTAATTTTGCCAAACTTTAGTAGCGTCGCACGTGCTCGCTTGCACCAATAAGCCTAAGAATTGTCTTTATTGGTCAGTAAATAATATTACTAGGGCCACCCGACGGATTCTTGTAGCTCCAAATACCTTTATTTAGTGACTAATAACGCCACTTGAAAAATTTCCCTTCAATGCCGGCTCGTGTCTTGCTAATAGGCGCGAAGCTTAAAATGCCTTCGACATTCGATCGGCGCTGGTTTGTTTGTGTTCGTGCGACAGTCCGTCGTCTGCTACCGGCGAGAAGCGGCAAGGAGTTTAAGTCGCTGCTTCGCCATTTGTGTGGTGAGTCGACGGTTTAATGACCTTGATGTTTTAGCAGCCTCGTAGTCCAAAATGTTTTGTAGTTGCTCTCTCTCTTTATCTATTGGCTGTCCGGCTCGAAACGCAGAATGTTTTCTGAATGTGGCAGGGGCTGATTTTCTATTCCTTTGCAGAATCCAGTTACGAAGGGCCGAATATTCGGGATTTAACCCAATTGTAATACTCTCCGCAAGGCACGAGCAGCGGGGTGAGGCAGATAGTGGAAGGGGGGGGGAGGATAGAAGTAGGTATTAAAAAGAAAGTCCTTGAACTGTTTAACTTAATATTGCTTATATTTTATAATATTGCTTATTGTTAAGAATATGGAGAATGTGATGTTTAAATTGAGTTTGATTTAGATTGGACAGAAGGCTTAAAATATGTTATTTGAAAGCAGTTGTAAATTGCAAATTGAAGTCTTGAAAATAATTACGAAGTGTATATATATATCACGTGGCGAAAGAAAAGATAATAAATAGATTTGTATGTTACGGTGATCAGTTGTAAATTGAACACCGCGTTGATGTTATTAGAAAATCATCGAGTTACTTCTTATTTAGTACGGCAACCACTTATTATTACTTCCGTGTATAGTATAGCAATTAGTTGCAAGCTAATCGCTTTAAATGTCATTCATACTTTCCACGAATATAAAGATAGATAACTGCAGTTGATGCATTAAGAATGTCATTAGCACTTAATGCGTGAAAATCAGTGAAAGTGGTGACCCAAGTCGATGCACAAGTACTATGGCGCTTAGTTGTAATCTAAACGCGTGAGAATCAAATTCGCCTTCGCCGTATCAAATATCAAAAGAATGACCCAAGTCGATGTACAACAGCTTTGTAATAAGCCAAGTACAAAATAGATAACACTTATCATTCATATTTATATATCCATGAATATGAAAATAATGACGCAAGACAACACCTTTTTGTTGGTCAAAGTATTTTACAATAAATATTAATATGTTTGGAGGTAACTGAAGTAGCTGCTTGAAGTAACTCGATTCTCCACAATTCATGCAGTTTAATTTATGTAACGCGCCCCTCTTCGTCTCCTCTTAGCAAGGGGTAACATTCAGTTATTGGTTCTTAATTTTTCTGTTGCTTATGGTTGGGTAAATTACGTATTGAAATTTCCGTTTCACGAGGACGGTTAGAAGCAGAAAGAAGGGGAGGTAGAGCACATAGTTTCTTAAATTCTTGCAGCGATATCGAAAGGTAACGAAGCTATATACATTCAAGCACTAAATCTAGATGTAAGTTTAGCAAAAGTCACTAATTGCACATTTTTGTCAATCATAATGTACAAACAATATACGAAGATTTCCAAACAGAGAGATATTAACTGCGAGAGTTTCGATGTCGAACGGAATCTCGAACAGGACCATTAAGGAAATTTCAATGTAATTATTTTCGAGTCTATTAAATATTAGCTTACCCGACCACGAGACAGAACGAGTGAATCAAACGATAATTAAGTCGAGATATTATTACTAAATATTTATTATCAATAATTTTATAAGTATGACTTCTAAAAAATCGCGAACTGCTTCTACAAGAATAAAGTAAGTATTTCAATTTCAATCTATTTAATTTCATAAATTAAAGATTTTCCATTCTATTTACTATTTGAGTCTTTTAAATGCACTATATCTTTCGTTAATAAACCAAACATTTATATTAAAATATTCCCTTCTCATCCATTTAAATGAACGTTTATGCACACACATCATATATATATGTGTATATATGTATATATATATATACACATATATATATCATATATATGTATATATATATATATATGATGAGTGTGTGTTTAAATTACTAATCCCATTTAAATGATAATCATACTCATGTGAGTATGCAAACACCATTTTTAAATAGTCTAGTGAAAAGCTTCAATCTTTTTTTAGAACCTCAAATAAGTCATTTATTGCTGGCAATAATGTAAATAAAAGTGATTATAATACAGAAGTCTTGAATTATCAAAAAGAGATAAAAGATTTAAAAAAAGAAATAACTGATTATAAAAACAAAGTTATGTCATTGGAAATTGAAATTGATGTCTTAAGAAATCAAAGCAGTAATTCAGTAAAATTTAATCTAATGGGAAAAAACCCATTAGATCAACAAAATGGGAGAGCAAGTCCAAGTTCAGAAAATAAAATTAAAGGATGCAGGTGTAAGGGCAACTGCTCAAATAAAATATGTGGCTGCGTTAAAAAAAATATAATTTGTCAAAATTTCTGTAGTTGTAATAACGTTCAATGCAAAAATCAGGTAAATTTTGAATTAAATTTAATCAATCCAATTAAAATATATGTATATATATATATATATATATATATATATATATATATAAATATAATGTTTTTTACAGGAATTACAGAAAGAAAATATTAGTGTAGAGCAAGAGCAACTACAACTTTCTAAAGATGGTAAAATAGCTTTAGATAAATTAGAAAACTTAAGTTTAAATCAAGAAGCTCTTCATGCATCTAAGAAAAAAGCTAAAAAAAAACGAAGTATTTTTAAATCTCATGAAAATGATAATGAAATCATTGAACAAGGTCAAATTTATCCTACGAATTCTAAAACAATTGAAACGAAAAGAAAGTTATTTACTCAAAATTCAAAGGAATTAGTTGACATTGATGCAGATCAAAACAATGTATTAGCTACGAATTCTGATAATTTAAGTGAATTTGCAGTCCAAGATCCTCATACACCAATTTCCAAACGTATTAGAAATGGGAAAAACTATAATAAAGATTCAAATGCAACGATTAGTAATAATAAACAAATTATAAAAAAAAATCAAAATATTATTCAAGTGCCTGAAAATTTGCAAGAAAATATGAATACTAAAAATAATGAAAAATTTCAAATTTCTGAATCTGTAATAACGACTAATAGAAAGATAAGTGGTCAAGAAGAGATTTACTCGTCTGAACAAAATAAAGATACAAATTCGACATACTTACTAAGAAAAAAATCTATGTCTGTCTCGCCTGATTCTTGCAGAAAATATAAGAATACAAAAGTTAAATCTAAATCCGTTTCACCTGACAAAAAAAATATCAATGACCATAAAAATAACGACAAAAAATTATCAACATTAAATGATCTGCATTATTCGCAATCGTTAAGAGAGCAGATTCAACCAGACCTTGATTACAAAATTGATGATGGTGAAAATAATGAAAAAATTCAAGAAAATATCAACATTTTATCTCAAAAAAATCTTTCGGTAATATTACAATTGGATGCTAATGAAAATAAGGCTAATGTCAATAGTGAACGTGAAATTTTAGTAAATTTTCGCTATATTTTCATTTATAATATTCATAATAATTTAATATACATTTTATAATTTAATCATCTTATTGAAATAATTTTTTTTAGAATACAAGTTTGAATCCAATGATGCCAAAACATGAATTACAAAGAAGTCCAATTAACGTAGCAGGAACTACAACTATGCCAATATTAAATAAGCGATTTTCTTCTCCAAAGAAAGGTTAATAACATAATTTATCAATTATACAAATGTCTGATATTTCTTTACGATAATAATACAAATATAATAGAATGGTTTTTTTTAAAGTTTAAATATTAATATTAAATAAACATTAATTCTATTAATGTTTAATATGTATATTTGTAAAGACAAAATTAAATGATGGTATTGAGGAATTCAAATAGTATAAAATAATAAATATAATTCTTAAAACATTTGAATTTAAAAGTTCAATAATGAAATACTTTTATAATATTTTGATAAATTGAGTTTGATTTATTTAATTCGCATTAAGACGTTTAAATGTTTTAAATTTTAAATAATTAAAATTTTAAGGTGAACTTTTTATATATATGTTACCTTATCTATATATCATATAATTTTAATAATTTGATATAATTTTAAAAAAATAATTCTTTTTAGAATTTGATGAATGATTTTTTTTTCATGTATGCTTAGTTTAACGTTAAATTTGAATTAAAATAATAATGTGAAATTTGACAATATATATATCTTCTAATGTAATTTACCATTACTTATTAAAGGACGAGTGCAACAATCTATGTAATCTATCAATTATATTTAAATGAATTGCTAATTCCATTATTGTGACATAATAATACCAATATTTTATCATGAATTTTATATAATTTTAACGAAAATGAACCTTTTCTTAATATTTATTGTTTCAATTACATTACAGAATTAACTGTGGCAGAAATTAATTGGGAGCAACACCAATCTGAATTAATTTTATGTAAAATATGTAAACGTAAATTTTTCCCTCATCGTATTGATAAACATTTAACGTCTTGTAAAGGCATATAATTGAATTATGCAAAAGTTGTTAAATTTATTTATTTGAAATTTATTTATTTATACATTATTTTTATTATTATAATCAATTGCGTTTACAATATTGTCAATGTATGTTGTAATTTTAAATAATTGTGAATTGATTTATATATTTATGCGAAGTGATGTATATCAAGAGCTTTAACAAAATTGACAATTAAAAACCTTTTTCTTAATATATGTAAGTGATCTTTAAAAAAATGTATGTATATATATATAGATATTTAATATAATGTTAATTAAAAGACGGATTGGAAAGGAAAAAACAATTTTTAGTTCATCCAATATTATATGTTGCAGTATGAGGGTGAGAAGCATCAATGTTCTTACACTCGCGTTTGTATTTAATTTCGTGCCACAATTATATAAGAATAAATTTATAATATAATAAATATATAAGTACATAGATATGCGTATATCGTTACACGAATATCTCCATTTCGAATGCGAACCGAGTTAATTGCTTACATTTTTATTAACAAGTCCTTAGTGAAAATCAGTCTTACATGCATTGATTAATAATGTCCACTGTTATTCCTTAGAAACCTCAAAAATGATTATAATAATTTTCTAGATAAATATATCCATACTATTTTAATTATTTAAATTACATATAACATATAAATAAACATGTAAATAAATATAATTGTTTTTAAAATAACAAAATCACGAATATATGAATAAATGCATTGGTGGTAAGACTTCATGGTGTTTCCGGTATTACATAATACAGATATTACATAAATGAATGAAAATTTATTGCATTACGAATTTATTCTTGTCTATGTATAAAAATGTCTGATTATCTTTATTTTCGAAATTATCTATCAATAAATTGAAATTTATATTGAGCGAAGCATTATATTTATTATCGTACCTTTATTATGAATAAATTGCTAAATAAGTTTGATGTTTATATAAATTCACAAAAGCACTTCAATCTGTTATGTGCAAAAAATCCAAATGCATTTTACCAAAAGCTCTTCTCCGACATTACGCGTTTATATATTTAATTAAAAAAATCACGAATAAGGTTTTGTAAATTGTAAATTTTTTATTTAATGAAGGTAACTTCTTAATTTTCCAATTAATTGATGAAAAATCACGGATATAGGTAAATCTCTAATTTTAAAATAGTTCCAGAAAAAACCGTTAAAAATTTGTACGAACCACGCAAATTATCGAAGCATTTGTAAAAATTGTTTTGTAATATTTGAAGTAATTTTCTAAAATCATCAAAGTTCTTATAATTTTCTTTTCAATGAACTTTTTTCTCATTTATCATTTCATTTAAAGATATCAATATAATAGTACTTTTTTTAAATGTAAGCTTAAATTATAAAAATCTTTGAATTCAGATTTATTTTAATTTAGAAGCTTTGAAACAACAGTATATTATATAATGAATACAAAAATTAAAATTATTTTCAATAATAATTTCGCAGATGTTAATTTTTATATCATTTTTTGCGTTAATCTAATTTTCGATGAGAATAAATATGAAATAAATCTGTATATGTTTGTATATATGATAAATGAAGAATAATTTAAACATAATTATTGAATTATTTAGTAAATCAAATTTCTATTTAGAAAATAGTTTGCTATTTATTCATACGAAAATACGTTTAAACTAACTTGCAAAAAATTCGAAGTGATTTAATTTAATTACATTATATACTATTCGTTTATACATAGTATTTCATTATATATATATATATACACACATATACACATCTTTTTAATTAAAGTTAAAAAATACTTTTTAAGGTTTAAAATATTACTAGCTAGTAGCTAATTTTGAAAAAAAGGACACGAAAATCACAATTATTGGCCATACTTTACAGTCGTTTATTTTTGAATTTATATCTTACAAAGTACATTAAATTTATCAACTAATGCTAAAGGTTATTACTTACTGACTTTATTGATCTCCTTTAACATAAAGATAAAGGTTTTTTAAATATTTGTATTTATACATATATAATTATTTCATTGTTTTTGTCAACATTTAAATAAATACAAATATTTAGAGTTTGATATTATATTTCTATGCCTTGTAAAATGCATGAATATTAAAAATATCTTAGATTATTAGGTTTTTTTACAAATACACTCCATAAAATATTTTAGAATTTTTATTCAGATTTTTATTTTTCTTACTTAACATTGATTTATGTGGTTTATACAATAAGATAGTAAATAGATAAAAATAGATTTAATTTTCAAATGAAAGTTTATATCAGTCGTATAATAAAGGATTAATTTGTGAAAAAATGAAACGGTAAATATTAATTATTTTACAGGTTTTTATACAAGCTGAAAAAAAGTTAGTATAATAGAATAAAAAAATTATCGAATTATTAAATTATTCAATAATTTAATTATAAATATAATAATTAATTGAATATGCTGAAATTAAGTATTTTTATAAATATTAATTAAAAAAATCATTTGTATCATAGAATGGATTTATAATTTTTAAAAGTTTTTAGTTCAAATTTTTATAATTTTTTGATGTCTTTATATTTTCATTTCACTTTTAACTTTAATGGTATTCATGTATAAAATGAAATTTTATATAAGTTGCATTACGAGAGAATAATTTTGGAAAATATGAGTTAGTCGTTATAGAAAATTAAAAATAAATTGGTATTTAACTGTGACTCTAAAATTAAAAAATTAAAAACTACAGAGTATTAAAAATATTAACACTATTAGAAGAAAATATTTTGAATACTTATTCGTCATAAATTTTCATATAAAAAATATATATCATTCAAGGTGTGCGAAATATATAATTTATAATTTATTAACTGAAATTGTTTCATATAAAGACGTTTTAAATATTGTTTCTTGCCCTGATTATCAGTTTAACCACAGAATAATTAAATCCTGGCGTCCCTAAATATTTCACATATCCATTAATTGATTTACATTTATTTGCACTAATATCTATCTGATTTTAGAAAAAAATTTATAATAATTGTATAAAAAAATTAGAATAATATAAGGTTTATATACAAATAATATATTAAAGCAATAATAAATAATACTGTTAACTGATATAAGATAACAATGAGAAATAAATTTTATATAGATATCCACAAATGTACCCACACATACGCACGCCGATACACATGCACACAAACATGCACATGTATGTTGCATTTAAGTTAAGTAGGTTAACGCAAGTTTTAAACAAATATTTGACTAGAAACTATTTTGTGCCTTGGCATATTATTAATATATATATATATATATATATATATATATATATATGTTATGTTCATTTTAAAAGTAAACGAAATTTAAAAAATGCTTAAAATGAATACGTAATATTAAATAATTTAATGATAATTTAATTAAATTATAAATAATTAAAAATATTGTAATAAATTAAAATTTATTTATTATATTTTTTTAAATTTGAATCTATAATCATTATTATCGTGTTTACCTTTATAATGCACATAGTACATGGAAAATAAAAAAAATAATCTAAGGAACGTAAACATCTTATGTTTGTAAAATCGTAGATTATAGTTAATATACTTGATATACTTTTAAAAATTAGTTTTTTTTATTGAAATAAATGATATAAATAAAATGACTAATGCACAAAGAAGTCATGAAAGTTGTAATTATAAAAGAAATAGTGTGTTTATTGAGTCATTGAATTTTTTTATTTATCTTTAGTTTTATTTTTTTCCATTTCTTTAATCAGTTTTTTTTCTTTATAATTTTACTTAATGTAGACATTGATTCATTTTAGTGGCAATTTTTTGATTACCATAATATATTATATTTTATTCGGAATCAATTGGAATTCAATAAATAAAAAACATGTTTATATTTGTAAACATTTTCTTGTGTTTGAAAACTTACAAAAATTTGAATAAAATTAGATAAAAATTATCATAATGAATGATAGATTATGTCTGTACATAATGAATCGAAATAAGTGCTTTAAAAAGTTCTAACCATTATATTTTATGAAATTCACTTTAATTGAAAATTTATTTCACGAATAATAAATATTTTATATAATATCGATTTATTGTTTCGGGATGAAAAATGTAAGAAAATCAAATTGTAAATTAATATACTATTTCATTTGGAGTTTTTATATTTATTATTTTAGAGTATAAACATTGAATCACAAGAAAATAATTAGTTTTTCATGAATATTAATTTTGTATTTTTTAATAATATTATAATTTAATAAATTAATAGTTAGGTAGATAAATAGATATTTGGACTGAAAACTTTAATAAATCGAATTGACATATAGGATTTATAAAATAATTAATAAATTTCAAAATAATAATCCAGTTTTTATATTACTAAAAGCATTGAGTTAAATTTTTTTTTTAAACCATTAATTTAAATATATTTATGAAAAATAATAAATATTAAATAACATTCCTTTAAATAGCCAAAAATAATAAAAATGAAATATTGATTTAAAATATATCTTTACATTTGTCAAGTATTTGCCTTTTATAAACAATTATTACAAATAGTGCATTGACATTTTCACATATCTACACATTTTATCAATTATATAATATACAAACATCGATTTCAAACTTCTTTTTTGAAGCTTTATACTAGTATATGTGTACTTCTGAATTACCACAATAGCATAATTTACAATTCTAATTTTCAGAATTTGTTTCTGATTCATTTAAAATCATTAAATGAATTTAATGGAAAATTAATGAAAGATTTCAGAACAGTCTTAAAATGTCATTTCTCAATCAATTACTTTTATTATGATACTTCAAAAAGAACTCATTGCACGATTGCTGAATACTCAATCAAATTGATCCGATAGCTGTCTAAAGTTTTACACAAAATGTACTTTGCACTCAGTCCTATAATCAATATTCTTTTATATTTATAATTAAAATTAGAACTTCCTCTTGCAATGAGATCAATAAAAATGTCTAATTTACATACTCTATCTAGGTATGTATGCGTGTGAATTTTATTCTGTACTAATTTATAAACGAGTACAAGGATTTTTTCTTTTTGATTGCTCGTAGTGTCACTGTTAGAAACTGTAGTTTTAATTTTTTCTACGAAGAAGCAGTATTGTCTATTATAATAATTCATATATCATGTATTATTGAGCCTCAATGTTTACATAATATATTTTATGAACACTACGTTCATGTCTCTATTTATTTAAAAGCTCTAAATGTGAAATTTACTTAAGGTACATTTTATTTACTGCACAATTTAATTTTTTTTTTTTCTTTACTAATTTGATAATTTAGTAAAAAATATTTATATAATGTTGCATCTTTGTAACAGCAAAAATAATATTCCGGATATTTGTAAATTTATATGTATAAAGTAAAATTGATAATACATCTGTAATTGATTAAAGTAAAAATCTATAAATGTATACTAATACGTTTTTATTTGACCAAAATTGTCTAATGGATATTATATATAAATATACATACGAATAAAACTTATTTTTATCAATTCTCAACACACAGAAAATCCATATGTAGAAGGTATAAATCACAGATAAGTAATAATTAATGTTTCTTTTGTTTGTTATAAGTATAATTCTTATGTATAAAAAAAAGAAATTTTACCACAAAGCAGACTAGTATAAAATAGTTATTTATAAAGGATAATGAATTATTAAATTGTGTATGAGTGTTCACTCATTGATTTTTACTTTTTGCATTTAGTTAATTTGACATAATCATAAACTAAATAATTCATAACTAGCTCTTTCATTTTATCCAAAAATCTGTCAAAATATTTTAATAAATTCAGGCTATTGCAATGAATATTTACATGGATTACTTATAATTAAGTGATTGACAGATTCATAGAATACCATAACCCTTCCTAAAAATTTTTGAAGCAACAGAATTAAATTTGTTTATCTTATATTTATGTACAAACCATCTAAATTTTTTTGTCTAAAATATCTCCTGTCTAGTATAATCGATGTTATTCCACTAATTGCTACTTTCCGTCGAATATTGAGAACGTAACGTCGAATAACATCCTTGACACACTCTTACAGGTTTTAAAATACCAAGTCTTGAAATTTTCGATTCAAATCTACTGCATCTATAAAATACAATGATTTTTAAAATGTTCAAGGGCATATATTAACCAATTTTGCCGCTATATATCATAATAAATTAGATTTACTTCATTTTTATGACAAAATTTTTTTATAAGCTAATTAGATTTGTTTTTAAATATTAAAAATATTACAATGAAGTGACTAGCGTAAAACAAATTAATTAATCGACAATTTTTATATATAGTAAATGTAGATTTTTTTGGAAGAAATTCATTTGTTAAATCACGGATTTCCAAACATTTGTACTACTACACTACTGTACCATAAAAAAGTTGTAAATTATTTATTACTATAAATTACTATTCACTATCAAAGAGCAAATGAAAAATTTATTACTTGGAGCAAAACACTTGGCCACAGTTGCGACAATGATGTCTTCTTTCATAAATATTAAATTTAACTCCACATCCAACACAAGAATCAACACCTTCATCTTTTAGCCAATGATCTGCAACTGTTCTACCAGGTTGTTCGCAAACACTCCAGGAAAACACGCGACCTCTTGTGTCTCCAACATAAACTGTCCGATGATCCCTATACGTAAATAAATTAACAATTTAACAAATACGTAATTTTTTCAACATTGCCTAGGTTCCCATTCACAGAAGAATAACGTATTTTTGCTGAAAATTTTTTTCAAGTATTAGACAACATTTGTAAAACTATAAAAAATCTGTCTCAAACATATATAAGTAACATTTCAGATTGTCGGAAATTGTATTTAAATTTTCTGGTAAGGTTTATATCATCTATTTTTTGCCAAAGACAAAAACAAACAACAGTTACAAGAGATATTCAATAAATATTTAATTCTACCGTTGATATGATTTTAAATGAATTTATGCAAATAAAACAACTAAAGTCAGATATCATTAATTAATATTATTATTGCAATCGTAGAAACGAATCTAATCTGTTTGATAAAACATAAAAAAAAAATGCCTTTCAACATTGGTTACAATTTTATATCCTTTTAATATAAAAACCTCTTGTCAAACTATTATGACTGCAATAGAGTTAAATTACATTAAAATTTATATGCTCATTATTGAGGGCATATTTGCAAAGTTATGTATCCATCGTAATAGTGGATTGTTGCTTTAAAAACTTGTCATTTGTTGACTGACCTTGAGACAGCTAATGCCGTAATCGAAGCTGGTTCAGCATTGTCTTTCCGGTCATAGGCAGTGTGCATTGTCAATTTGCTTCTAAATACCAATTGTCTCTGCCACTTGAAGCCCTCTCTCAAGACATTTTGCGGGTTAATTCTTTTGGGTTTCGTGTCGGCTTCGGTAATTACGACAAAACTATCTGTAAGGCTAGTATCGCTTTTACTAGTTCTCATCGTAGCTTCTGAATCCGCGGCACAACTAGCTATTTCACTGCAACGCAAAACATTATTTTATTTTACATAATTACTGCGAAAATTGTCTCGATGGAATTAATTAATTAAGCTAATTAAAAAGAAGATTAATGAAATTTTGGAACCTTTATTGAAGAAGTGCACACACATATATATATATATATATATTAAATGCATTGACAATTGCAATGCAATTTTATTAGTTGTTAAATTAATACCTTTTACAGACAATAGTTACGTTTATTCAATAAGTTCAAATAAAGAAAAAGTTTCGTCACTAATTTATAATTTAATTATAAATAAAAATAATTAAGTGACTATTGATGCTATCAATGAAATATTCAACGATAACTCTTGTGTACTTTTTCAACATTTTAAATAAATTTGCATTTGATCGCGTGATGCGAATTGCTTTAATTATTAATCTTTATTAAAAATTGTAATAGATATTTTTTATTATTTTACAATATCACATATTGGAGGTAAGATAACCTTAATCAATTTAAAGATGGATTTCATGTTATAATTAGAAATAAATTAGGTTATAGTATCTTATTTTGTAAAAGTAATGGCATCTTTATTACCTTATATGAGTTCCTTCGCTGTCAGCTCGTCCACCTCCTTCACTTTTTCTGAATAATGGATTGCCGCGACTTTTTCTTCTAAGTATTACAGTAGACGCATTACTTTGTGGAGAGAGTTTACTCGTGGAATTGTTACTCGATTCATTATCAGAACATTCTTCCTTTTCTACGTGTAATTTCGTTGCCTCATTCGAATTTTCCGCCTCCGATAAACTGCTTTCCGAGCCACTTTTTGCTAGTATTTCTTTGAAAAAAAGAAATTAAATGTTACTGTTTCCAACTGTTCTGTAAATATTATTAAAACTAAATATAATTATAAATAACCCTACCAGTTCCTTCATTCGAAATACTCATTTGCTTAACAAATTCATGAACGCGTTTTTTGGTTGTTTCTGTCTTATTCTCGTCATTGATGTTTTCTTTCTTATCTTTATTGATTTCGATTTCTTCGATACTGACCTCCTCGGCAGATGGTACTTGTACGTAATCCATTGACCACATCTTGATACAACAATGATTTTTGTACAATGAACTTCGTAAATAAATCACTTGATAATAAATAATTGATACTTACTCGCGCTACACCGTCGGTTGAACCCGTCATTATAACATTTTGGGAATCCCATTCGTGAGTCTGACTAAATGCTACGCATAATATCTGTTGCATTCTATCAGCTCTGCCAACGCAAGTATTTACACTTGCCAATTCTTCGCCATTTATGCTCCATACATGTAACCACGTTGCTGCACAAGTAGCGATATCCCCCTTAAAAAATTATTACTCGTTGGTAATTGGCATTAGATATTGAAATTCAAAGTAAGCTAAAAGTTCTTACGGTCAAATCATTTATTGCAACCGCAGCAACAGGTCCCGCGTGTCCACGTAGTTGCCGAACAAATAAACAACGAGAGAGATCCCAAATGATTGCTGTACCATCTCTAGATCCAGACACAATTACATTATACGCAGGACTCGAAGAGAGACATGTTACAGCATCCGTATGTCCATACAGGCATTGTTTAATTGACAGTTGTCGTTTCGCATACTCCCACACAGTTACAACCTTAATAATAATAATGTGTTGTTAACTTACAGTTGCTTTATCAATGGAAAAATAATAAAAAAAGCGACGATTGACCGAACTTACAGAACTTGTACCGGCGGTTACTATTAATTTTGAAGAGGGGCAAACACAAGCTACAATTTCTCCGTTACTTTGCATCATTGTTTCACAAACGAATATAGCCTTGTCGCTATCATAATTCCCAATTCTTAAGGAATGGTCAGCAAAACCCCAAGCCACATACTTATTATACGATGGAGGGATTAGAGTTTTATTTTGCTCAACGGATAAAACAGCTTTATCAATGTGTAGGATTTGGCCGACTGGACCTTTCAATTCTAAGTAGATTTAAATACATTAGGAGACCATATTTTATCTGCAATAAATAGTTTGAAGAGAAGTCTGTAATGCTTACCTTTAATTGGCTGAAGAGAAGGTTTTAAATTATCTAGATTATGGAAAAATAGTCGATCTGAGATTGTTATACTTAAACCCGGAGTAATTGGGCCAGGATCAATTACACTTGTTCTTTGGGTCATTTTTTTGGCTGGATGTGGCTTTTTGAAAAGTTGTTTTGGTATTTGACCGAAATTGTTAATAAATCCGATTGTCGCATTTTTCTTTAGAGGATCATCGATACTACAAAATTAGATATTTTATACATTAATTTAAAATCATATACAAATATACAAAATATACAAAAGGTTTATTCTCAGGCAGGCACGCAAAATATAATATAATACAAAAGGCAAAAATTATTTAATTTAATTTGCTTACATTTTCATATTTGACGATTACGAAAATTGTAAACTCACTTATAAATGTCAACATTTCCTTCGTAAAAGAGATGATGGAAGACATTAATAGCATCTACTGCCGCCGGTCCATTTTGCTTGTATCCAAATATTAGGTCAATCCACTGGTGTATATGTTGAGATACATAATCACATTCTAGTGCAAGTCTATGGCTTCTAATGAATTCTCGAGGATCTTGTTTAGCCCACGCAGGAAGAACAATATCACCAAGTTGAACGCCGCTTTGCTTGGAGCCTTTATAGCAATAGACGTTTATAAATAAATTATAAGGACCGTGTGTATTAATTTTGGAGAGAATGAAATTGAATCAGTAAATACTATACCCAAATCGAAATTATTTGAATTTACGAGAAACTCGGGTAGGTAAAAAAATTCAGGAATAAGTTCCTTGACATCGGCCATGTTGTGTTTTGATGCCGAAAGCCAGGCTTCTTTCACACTGTTAAACATTCTGTCTGCTAAATCAAAATGCCCTCCCTACAAGTATTTTTATTAGCAATAGAATTTTCATTCGATACGATTCCAATTAATTAGAGCGAATAGAAGAAATAAATACTAACTTGCAGTCTGAGGAAATGTTGAGTAAAAGGTTCCATTCTAACTAAATATGAGCACACTATCATAGCAGAAGAATAATGAGTCCCGTAGTGATATGGTGGAGTTTCTCCGTGTGGATCGTCCCATTCTTTATACCTATTTTCAATAATAATTCATTTTATAAGCGAGTAATGCATAAATAATTTGACTTTATAAATGTGTCAAATCTAATAAATCAAACCTTTTTCTAAATTGTAAAAGTCTTTCGGGACTTTGAGCACCCATTGGCTTACTAAAGTCTCTAAATGTTCCGGGATCAGCCAAGTCGAGCTCTTCGCTATCGTAATCTGCTAAAATCCATGGAAAAATTGGATACTGCATCAAATCATTATAACTTCGACCAGCCAATGTATTCAGATGCATTAAATACTGGAAATTCGATATTTCGCCTCTCTAAAAGTTGGAAATTAAAAAATTTAAGCATCCAGAAACTCGGTTTAACAGTCGTAATAGAGACAATTAATCTCGTAATGCAAAATTTAACGTACGACCCATCGTTGCGTGACCGATGTTTCACCAATGAGACTTGAAAGCAGTCCAGTCGCTTGCTCTACATTAGCTGTCCTCTTTTGTCCAGCCACAGATTGCTGAGCACTGTCGGCAATAGCAGTAGCGAAAGTCATAAATCTCTGATAAACTTTATTACGCACTTTTCTTGGAAAAGCTAGTAAATAATTTCGACCATCTCCGCTGAATACTTCTAAGGCCATAGGTTGTAATAAATATCTTCTCTTGTGCACCTCTCTGAAATTTAATTGTTCGATCATTCTTAATTTTCATATACAAACGAGCTGATAATTGATACATTAAACTCATTTTTTTACAATTCAATTAGTGTAATTGTCAATTGTGCAATTAGTGAAATTGTCGCCTTCGTTACCTAATGTCCTCGTAGTTAAATTTGGAACACTGCCTCATTGCGCGAGAACGTCTCGGTGAGCCTGGCGAAGGTAAAATTGGTTCGTATGTATCGGGTAGGCTCTCTATGTCACGTATTTCCCTTGATTTTAATAGCGTGAAGCCGTCAATGACATAAAAATGCTCTTTTCCGAATAGCAATAGGCCTTCGGTTGTATCTAAGCCCTGTATTCTGGCACATCTGAACATGTGACTTATCTGCGAGACGAAAGTTGTAAGAGAACAAGGCATTGTAAATAGGTATGTAAATAACATGTAAAAAGGTAACAAATAATTTATACTTTCTCGTGCTCCTCTAACAGTCGTAATAGGGTCTGATTATCGGGGATGCCTTGATTGTTTTCCTCTTCTTGTTCAGTGTCCTCTGTGGTTTCGTCGGGTTCACTAGCGTGTCTTTCTAATGTACAAGATACCATTGGTGGCTCACTCTCAGTCGAAGTCTCATTCATATTTAAAGGCGTATCGTCGATTACTGGATCCTTCTCTCTATCGAACATCCCAGAAGAATTTCCTAATTGTTTCAAATAATACTCTTTGCTATCAAGACTCGACGCTACTTTGTACTTTAATTGTTTCTAAAAGGCAATGCATTATAGCGATGTGAGAGCCAGACATTTATTGTATCAATGGTAAAGAAGGCTTCGATAAAATATTCACTTACATTATCTGGATGCTCCAATTCAGGCCTATAAGGATAATGTATATAAAATAATTCATTTTTCATCATTTTTTTGCGCATTCTACATGGACCCTCTGTCATATCAAGCATCCACTTGTCAAGTTTCGTAGGGGTTGGTGGGCCCCATAGACCACGTTCTCTCGTTAATTCTGTTTCAGTTTGTAGCCATTCCTAAGGCACATAATGTCAAGTAAGTTGTGCATAAATCACTTGCAAGATTAGCATTACGCACAAGACTTCGCGGTTAACTCACAAAACATGCGATTAAATACCGAGTTATCTCATGGTAATGCTAGATTTCTACTCTCATCGATTTCAGAGACTCTATCGCATTGCTCTTTCAGTTCTCGTTCTTTTATTTCTATTTCATAAGCCCAACCCACATACATTCATACTTAGACGCGCGCATGCACTACTATCGTCCCCCTGCCAATTGCACACACACGCATGCACTCACGAGTATATTGAATTATTTGAAATTATAGGCATAAAATTATTTACTTGATAAACGTAACGCTGGGTATGCTGATAAGTTTGTTGGTACTGTAATTTTCTGGCTGACGCTAATTCTCTGACTAACGCTACATTTTGCTCTGTCCATTGAACCACAGTACCGTAATGCAATCTTAATTTTATTCTAATAGATTCTTCTTTTTTAGCTTTGGTTCGACTAGCTAATCTTGTCAGACCCCCCGTAACCTTTTGAATTTTCTGCAATTCATAGGAAATTGTAATTATTGCGTAATTAAACATGCTATGATATCATAGATAGGAAATCAAATATATCGAATAAATAATGTTATACTTATGTTATAAATGTATTATTACATTATTAATTGCCGACTGAATTTGATTATGGAGCTCCCATGGAGCTCTGTAGGATGATTTTCTTTCAGAAACTACGTAATTCATCCAAATTCTTTGTGCTACTTCGTGAACTTGCTCTCGCACTACTGACAAATCTGGTGCCCGTTCGTTTGTAAGCAGTGGCTGTAAAGTTATTTTAAAAACTTCTTCGATCGCTGGCTTCTTACACACATACAATTCTTCCCATACTCTAGTAGCAGCAACGGCCATAAGGTTGTGGCCTTGATGGGAGGTTAGTCTATCGTCACTCGATTCAATTTGCGGATTCACGTGCCACGTGGTTTTCATGTTGGTGTCCAACATTATTTTAATGTCTGCTGTTAATTGTAACAAGCAGTATGTTAGGCATCCAATAAATTCCAGCTCGTGATTTCCAGCTCCAAATACAAGTAGCCTAATTCGATTGTGGATAATATTCATATACAATTGTGCCTCGTTATTTTTATTAGCAAAGCTTTTACATTAATCGATGGAGAGTGAATAAATTACCTGTGAGTCGTAAGTTTGTGCAGAGCTTCTAGTACAGACATCTGATCGGCAACCGAGTCGGAGGAACGCGAAAGTAGAAACAAAATTGTCCTATTTAAACAATGATAAAGACCTTCCATACTAACGCTGGCCGATCTTCTCTTCGCTTGACCGATAAGTTTAACAATAAAATCGAATATTTCATGGGGATCCTTAGTTAGAGATCCTACGAAAATTTTATTATGTTAATATTAATATTTCTTTTTAAATATTGAAGAAAAAAAAGTCTTACCTTGCCATAATTTATCAACAATCCTAGCCGTAACGTAACAAACATTACTAGTAATATTATTGGCTGAGCCACCAGGTACGACTGGCAATGCTGCCTGTTCACCTATGAGAACATCAGCTGCCAACAAATGTTCCATCAAAATGGATAAGATTTCGGTTTGATAGTGCGTCTGCTGACTTATAGATGCATATTCGGGCCAAGCATCTAAAACCAGATCGATCGCTGGTGCTGACTTGGTCGAAACTTGTAGCGAGAGTGAGTCAACAACAATGACTCGTAAAAAGTCCATGACAAATTTTCGCACCACGTGATTTATTAATCCCATCTCTTTTGACGGAGATTTCACTAATACTGGCTCCTGAATAATTGCAATTTATGACATTAAATACAATTCGGCGTATCATTGATTAGGTAATATTTAAAAATTGATTTGTACTACCTCATCACCTGGAGTACTAGCACCACTACTATCTAAACTAGAATTATTAGACTTTTGGAATAGCGTTCCTGCTAAAGCTCCCAAGACTTCTGCGCTCATAAATAGCTGCATAAAATCTGTGAAATTATGGTAGAGGAAGAACAAAAATTGGATTATTGTTACTGGATAATCGTTTAGCCAATCTGGTAAAGTCTCATTACTACAAGTTACAAAAGATTATTATTACTATTATTGTACAATAGAGAAATTTAGAATCTTCAGCTATAATGTGCATATAAGTTCATACCTTGTGGCGCCGTTAACCATTGTTCGTATCATTGTTAAAAGCGTTACAATAGCTTCTGGGCACAAGTTTATACGTGATGCAAACGAAGAGAGCGAATGATTCACAGATACACTGAATAAAAAATTCCATACATTGTCAAGATCAAGCTGTAAAAAAAAGAAAGCAAAAAAAAGATGTTCTTACATTAGATGGCAAATTTAATTTTATTTAAGCTTCTTTTTTTCTATAAAGTATATTAACGAGACATTTACTTTGGAATCTGCTGGCAATAATTTTATTGGCTGGCCCATCATAAGAGCAATGAATAAAAAATATAACTCAGGAACAAGATCAATATGTTGTGGAAGTAGCCACCCTAAATGTTGAAAACCTGGCACATGTAAACCTGTAGTTTTTGTCTCTCCACCAGTGATTTGTTGATAATAGCCTAAGAAGCACAAATATAGTTTCTTTTCTCTCTCTCTCTCTCTCTCTCTCTCTTAATCAATTGTTTTTCACAAAAAAGAAAAAAAATTAATAACATACCTAAAGCCGCAGCCATTTTATTATGATCGGTGTGTCTTAACCAACCACCATTACTTGTTCCTTCCTTAAACTTTTGTAAAATTGATTGTATGGAACATACTGCAACTAGAATTCTTAATCCCCAAATTACTGTTGTGCCATGAAGGTCTGGTTGAAGAAATAGTAACACCCAATCTAATCCTAATATTTTAGATACTTCTTCGCACATGCTAAAACAATACTACTGTGTTAAATGAATTTTGCAATATGACATTTTCGATAAATCAAATAATAAGATACCTTGGGTTAATTTTAGAGCCATTAAATAGAAGTGAATGAAGAAGTTGTAGGCAACGATTTCGTAGCAGAATACTTTCTCCCTCTCCCTCTTTAGTGCCCTCGCTTTCCCTTAAAACTAAATTCTTTTCTAAATTTAGAGGTAGCGTTGCTACTATAAATTGTCCGAACCTACAATAATGTAAAATAAAATAATGAAATATTTTTATTCGTCTATTTGAAGTGATACATCACAATTGGATTAAAATTATTTTTAACGCTCACCATAACAAATCAGCTTGTCTGGGTTGACCCAACAGTATACTGAGTAAGGCTAAAAGTACTTGTCTAGTAGTATTTTGTTTAACATCACTTAATATATGCAATAGTTTATGGACTAATTGTAAATCTCTCATAAGACGTAGATTACTGCGCTTTTCATTGGATTCTGCTATGAGCTCGTACAAATGCTCCAAGAGCGATCGAAGTAATTCTCCAGGAGCTTCGTGCCATACCTTAAAGAATATTTTTATATCCGCGTGCTGATACTGCTCTTAAAATGCTTAAAGATAAATTAAATAACAGCCAAACTGATTGGAATTAAATTTACCTGCAGGTCACATAGTAAATCTTGAAATGCCGTTACATTTGGAATGGCACTTGTTTCTCGACCACTATCGACAGTGCCAACCAAAGTAAACGTTAAATGCAAAATATGGGAGTTCAGGAGAGGACACTTCCTTCTGAGCAACATAGCCAATGTTTGATATCCTCTACGTCTATCCATTTCTTGCTGAGCCGTTTGATTGGATCGAACAACGCATACCAATGCTTTAACAGCTGCGTAAAGTGATTCTACATCTTGAGCCATAGCGATCATTCCTGTAAAATGAAATTAAGACTCAAACGATATGAAACAAAGTGAGCTTGTAACAATCAATTAAAAAAGCAAGCTGCTCGAACTATTTACCAAGTAGAACAGAACAACCACCAACATTATCCACCATAATTGCAACGGGTCTTGGATTGAAAACTCGAACTCCTAAATATCCGACTACAACACCTCCTAGTGCTCTTGCGGGACCACTTAAATGTCCAGCTGAGTTGTGCAAGACTCTGATTGGAGTGGCATTCTCATGGGATGACATACCAAGCTGTTTTAAATAAAAATTCGATATAATGTTCAATTCAATTTATTCGAAGATTTTAAACGAAACGAATGCTCAATGACAAACTTTTATACTACTTGTGGAGCAATCCTTGACCACGCAAATTAATCTGCCATCAATATCAATCTATTTATAAGTATTACAAGTTTGTATATAAAGTTCGTGCAAAGTTTGGAGCATTTTTATTGTAAAAATGTTATACGAAAATTATTCTATGTTTTCTAGATTTTCTAGACATCATTTTATATTACGGTTGCGATCAATATTATATTATCATAATTATTGGCAATCGAATTGCAAAAGAATAGTGCTTAGTTAATTATTATAAAGTTGAAGCTTTTACAAATTCAATTGAAAAGTGATTAATTCTAATTTTCAAATCATTTCCCCACTAAAATCTCAAATTCTGCCAGTAATCGATGAACTTTAAATTTGATAAAATAATATTAAAAAATCACCCTGTATAAAAATGATAAAAATAAAGAAATGATAAGAAAAAATTACCTGCTTAGCAATGGACTTATTATCTGCTCTACTATAAACTTTTCTAATTTTTGCGAGAGTCAACTGGGACATTGCCTTGGCATTTAAGCCAAACACTACTTTTTCTTCAGCTACAAGCGAAGGTAAAGGCTCCGAGCCTGTGAAAAAATATTTTATTATTAAAAACTTGAATACGCAGTACTTGTTAGTTACATTGATGATCTTTAATTGTGCTGCGCAAATTACTTACCAGCAAATTGTGGCGCCTGCAAGCTGCCCATATAATGCGGGCCTAATTTAAATAAATTAGCTATATTTTGAGAGTGGAAGACTTCCTCGACCAAATGACATGGACCCTGTTTCCATATGAGTCTTGAATATCGTCTCCAACACGGAGGTGTGCCAATATATCCGTATACCGGCGATGCAATTGTCAAATTAGCTGCCCCTCCACCTGGAGCTTGAGTTATGTAGTGGAGCTGCGAAAGGGGAAAGGAAAAATTTAACGTACTATTTTTCTACACACATATACGAGCTTTTAAATTTTCTGGCATCTCGTTCGCAGTGCGCTACCTTCTGACTGTGAATGTGCTGGCCATCTAAGTATAATGAGAAGCTCGAGTTTTTCAAAACCGCACGATTCAAAACTATTGCGATATGATGCCATTGTCCTTCGTGTAATAGGTCCGGGCACCAGACGCGAGCTCCACTTTCGCCGGTTCCCTCCGGCTCCCATTCTCCAACATCTTAATAAAACACGGTAAACAATAATTTGGCATCGTCCAGTCAGGCTTTACTTTCAATTATCACAGTTATTTTTACTAATAAATTACTTTGTGGTAGAGCTGTTTCTTGGGTGGAAACAACGATGGCTTTGTCGCGCGCACTAAGCACCGCAGTTAAGCACATTAAATCTCTTCCCGACGGAGTGTTACGTACCAGTGTCAATAATCTGACGCAATGGGCGTCTGTTCGCGAATCACTAAATTTATCCACGCATATCCATGTGCTGTACGTTAAGCCAGTTTGCGGGGGAAAAAGTCTGTCACCTACAACACACACACGCATATATATGTATACACTTATAGCGGTATTTGGTGAGAAAAATTTTTTTAATGAAAGCAGTATTGGCAATAAATAAACTCTGCTGGTAGTTTAAGTACCTGAGCCAATGCCACCAAGTACGCTATTGTCTGCCGATACAACTGTTGGTGGTGTTGTACTTTGAGGAGCTATACTTGGTAGATAAAGGCATGCAAAACCCTCTGCACTCATGTCAAATTCAACAAACGGCGGCAAAGTACACGAGCCGTGTGCTCTGAAATCTTTGGGCGTTGTCATCGAGACCAGAGTTTTTATTCGAGTCAGTGGTACAGGACCACCGTGGGGACTTTTCAGCTCAATGTCGTCCAGTGAAATGCAACATAACGGATCACCCAGTCGCAAAAACTCCCTAATTATCGTGAGAAAAGTTATCATTATCACTTTCATTGCCCATTCACTTTGCATGCCAATAAAATGCTTAAAAACGAGAAAAGACTTTTCAAAATTAAAAAAAAAAAAAAAAAAAAAATTGAAATATTTGAAAACTAAATTTTTAAATGCTGATCGACATCCCGTTCAAATCTCAAAGGCTTTTCATAGAATTCTTGTGGTATAAAACTCATTGTTCAAAACTTTCTACTTTTGCCTCGCGAATTAAAGTAACTCGATCATCTTGATCTAAAAACTATCGAGGCTTATCGACAAGACTATATGAAAATTCAGTTATCATCGTAATCAGCGTATTACGCACTCCAAAAAGACCGTGCTCCTCGAAAACACGCAACGTAATATTTACATCACCACTGCCTTCAACGCTTCGCCCAACATTTACTCAACTATACAATATTCAATATTTAATTCCATATGCTCACGTAACTGTTCAACGTATCTGCCTGTGTGACCGACTAAAGGCAATTTCGGTTATCGTCGATAGAAAAAAAAAGCTCAATTAATAATATCCTTGCTAACCACCTCCCCTTCCACTATCTGCCTCACCCTCCGAACGTCTTGGGGAGAGTTTACGCTCGAGTTAATGGCCCAACGACACAAGTTAAACCAGGAAATTATTTCATATACTTTGTTAACTATTAACGAATTTTAATTGGTCAATTGTAAAGTAATCGAATACACGTGCTTTATTTGAGAAAATGCGTTTGCAAAATATTATTCGTTTATCTTTACTTTTAAGTTTTAAAACATTTATAAGCTACGTGGCTGTCTTTAAGTGATTTAAGTAGACTCTTGTGTATAGGAATAAAACCAACCTATGAATATCAAAATTATTATTCAAAATATTTGAATGCACATGGAATTTAAATATTTGTTTCTTGCATTATTCGTTAGCATATTATTTAAAATATATATACAATTATAATTTCTAAAAACTGACTCGATTATTACTTGCTGCTTTTAATTGCATGTCATAATAAATATTCTCAATGCCAGTAGTTTTACCCTCTATCGATTTACTTATATTTATTTATAATATTTACCTTATGTCTTTTGGCTCTAAATATTGAGCAGCGAGTCGCTCGATTATATATTGTAAAGGTTGATGAAGGGGATGAGTTTCATCTTGAAGTGCCACTCTACCCATGCTTAATAATTCACCGGCCATACCTGCTTCACACATTACTTGTTGATTCCTCTCGGAACGTACTAAACTTTTTATTACCTCTGCTACATACGTTTGTAAAGATAAAGCCAATTCAGAATCTGTCTCATTGGAAATTGAAGGAATTAAATGAAGCATCCCGACGACAACTCCGGGATGAACTATTATTGGCTCTGGCACTATTGGACTTAAATTCAACGAAGTCACATTCGATCGCTTCCCAGCCGAGTCCAATGATTTTTGCTGTTCCACTTTGGTTTGCTTGTGACTTGGTGATTTCATTCCTATTCCAGCCAAATTCGGTTTGTCGAAAGCATCGAGAGCTACGTCGTGTAATAATCGAAGTAATAAGCAGGCATATCCGAGAACTTGAGGTACATTGCTAGGAAATGTCGGCTCCAATACATTCCCAGTGAATAAAGTGAGCCAAGTATTATGAAAATTCATATCAAGGACAGTACTGATTTCTTCGAGTTTCGTTTGGGTTGTAAAACAGCCAAGAAGTCTTAAAGTATCACAGAGACTCGATTGACATATCTATAATTGCAATACTCAATATACTTAACATTTAACTCAAAGTAATAACCAAATTAATATATAATTCATATGAATTCATATAAAATGATTTCACAAACAAATGAAATTAATTATATAGGATGTATATATATATATATACCTCGTGATAAAAAAACTTGGCATTTGCTGGCTCAAAACGCATCGCAGTGCTTAATGTATGGAATACCATAAATAATAATGTTAGTAGTTCAGTTTCATCTTGTGGCCTGTTTTGGGTCATATTGCTACAAGATTCAGTGCCTTGAAGAGGCGATGAACATAGTTGGCCTTCCAAAGACACAAGAACAGACATTACATAAACAAATCCGCCAACTTTTCGAAATACAGTTCTTGTACGATGCGATTCTCGAAGGCATGCGAGTAAAGACTGAAATTCGCAAGTATCAACGATGAATTTATCATTTATATTATGAAAATTATTATTTACTATCAGAAGCATCGTTCAAATTATCATTAAAATTATCATTAAAGTGTACGAACCTTTAAAATATGAGTTTTCAAGGCTAGTGCATTGGATGGTGCAGAGTGCATAACTCCGAGAAGAGTAGCCATATCGTCTTCTCCACCAGCGCTAAGTATTAGTTCCCTTACAATTCCCAAAGCTTGAAATCTGCAATCGATGTAAGGAACAAGATTGTGAGAACAACGTGCTCCGCCGCATTCGCGAAAAACATTTGCATTCTGAACGTTTGCCGCTAGTAAATTTGTTAAAGCTTCCATTATCAAAGTTCCCAATTTCTCTTGCTTGGCGCACATCTTGTATTCTGCTAGAACGAACGAAAACATGAATTACATAAACTAAAAATCAAATTAGACTATTTATTAAGAAGAAAGTTGATAAATTTTATATAAACACCTTCACCCTGATCCAATGTGCCTTCTTTATCTTTCAATAAAGTCGCATACCTGTGCAGGCATGTAACAAATACTTCTAATAATCCGACTTCTCTGTATACGTCTTTAAATATTATATTGTGCCTAGAAATGAATATTAACATTATTTGAAAATATATTGGAAGGGCTTGGAAAGGCAAGTTTTTGAGCTTTCCTCGATCACATTACGTATTTACCGAAGTATATTGATTAGAGTATCCATACACATGATGCTACAACTAATGGAATTATTTGACTTTAATAATATAGACAATGATATGAGTTCCTTGCAAGGCACGAAGTTTAACTGAAATACTATGAACTCCAGAAGTTGAAAGAACTTTTCTTGAATTTCTAAGCTCTTCAGATGAATTTTTTCTGCAAATTGGGATAAAGTATTTTGACCTTCAAGGATAAAATAGTTGGCATTATCGCTGTGATATACACTAGATATAGCATCGAGTATAGTGCAACAGAGCAGTGGAGAGCTTGACTTTACGAATACTGACTGTAATACTTGAAATGCTTGTACATTACGAACACTGCCTCCTGCGGGTTATTTTCAACATTACAAATACTTGTTAAAATAAATAAGTTGGAACTAGTGGCTAAGATATAAGTATCATACCTCTGTTACTGGGCTGAGGTAATGTAAAGTTAAGCATTTGAAATAAGGATCCCATACTCGCTGTACTTGGCTTCAGTTCTGTATGGCCACACATCGTTAAAGACGCTAGCATCAATACTAAATTTCTTATAGCATCTTGCGCTTCTGCCTTGCCATCTTGCTCTAATCGAGACGGTGCGTGCCTATTAACGTTAAGAATAATTGAACATTACATGTCGTCGATTGACTTGGCTCTTACTTTAAATTAGATTTATAATCGTACTTTAGAAGAAATTCTGATAAAAATATATAACCCTGACAGGCGCGAAAATCATCGAGCAGGATTTGGGACACTTCGCTGGAGTCTTTAAGAAAGCAAAATACCGTCACAAACATTTCAACAACTTCTAGTGGCGCTAATTCAGGTACACGTTGCATATTATCAATACAAAGTGCTATGCATCCTTTATCTAGATATGAAATTCATTCCATAAATATACAAGACTCACGATACGAAAATTTATTACATTAAAAGAGAATTCTCACTATGAATGTACGCTACTACACTCTGTGTAAGACCATGTCGAGAGAGTATCATTAGGATCTCTGCGGCACTTTTGCGCCACATGACATTGTACTGTGGACACCAGCTAGTAATAGCTGAGAAAAGTAACGTAAGATCATCCTTGCGTGCCAGTTCCTCCGCTGGGTACATATGACTGCATAATCTTACCAATAGCTAAAGAGACAATAAAAGCAATTCAATTAGTTTTTCATAGTATTATTATATAATGATCATTTGATTCCGTTGTATAATGATTGGACTTGCTTGTTATGTTGCTCGCTTACTCGCAACTTACAAATAACATGTAATAATAAATGTGTATATTTAAATTTTATACTTTGAGTAAAATTTGATAATAATCATTTATCTTCGGAGTTCTAATTCAAAAGTGCCATCCAAGCAATTGTGAATTTATAAATGTAAACTAAAACTATTTTATCGCTTATAATACCTGAACAAATATTTTTTGTAATAATATTCTCCTTTCTCTTGGCGTAAATTCACTAGTCGCATTGGCAACATCAGCTTCTTCTTCATTCATTTCTGGTAAATCAAAAAACAAGTAAAGACATTTTACCAGAGTTGAAGGCACTGAAGCTATAGTCATTTCCTACATTAAACGAAGATTTTGTATTAATTTATATTGCAATATTGCAAGTTAGGCAAGATTATAAGCCTCAAGTTTCGCTACCTGAATCAACGATGTATCTCCAGCAGCTAATAAATTGAGAGCCGACAGTAACATCCACCCATTACTCGATTCTTCGTTATTTTCGATTTCAAGAAATTTCACAATTGCGCAACTTGCTGTTTCCGTACTTTGATTACTTGCTCGCTGACGAATCTCAGATACCATAAGCTTCGATACTTCTTTTGTGAAAGCAAGAATGTCCCAGAACTTCTCATTCATGTCTCCAGATGGACTAGTGCCAAACACCTAATATACATCACAGTATTATTATATTTCATTGAAACGAGTTTTTCAAGTTAAAGAGCAAATTATCAAATGGCTCTTTGATTCTAACGAGCTTTATAATATAAAATCAACAACATTATAATAATAATCCATTACCGCTTTCTCAAATGACTCTTAATGTAATATAATGTAAGAATCATTTTATTCCGAATCTTTTTATTGTTTTATTAGGTTTTTCATTCAAGTTTTAATTATAATTCTAATTTGGTATTTCTTTTTTCACTATCTTGTCCTTCTACTTCCTTCTATAATTATTACATGCATAGATTATCCATAGTATATTTAGCATTTTATCATTTAGTTTCCAAATTTATGATTCAAAAAGATATATAACATCATAATGAGATTTTATTTGCATTATTTCCAATATTTGGTTAATACAATTATTTATTAAGCAAATCTATACATATATATATGCACACATAAATAGGACTTCATTTTGAATTAATAGTTTAAAATATGAGATTGAACATTTGTTAATATAGACTTGGTATAGATCATGATAATCTATTGCTTCCAATATTATATTGTTTCGTATGTAAAAGCTGTGCATTTGTTGAATTAATAATAAACAAATTAATTGGAATATATGTAAAAATAGATGAAAGTAGGTAATGAAAGAGCACGCAAGTTTTGAACTTTTACAATTAAACAAACTTATATTTCACAAATTCTTACTTTGCAAAACAGGGGCAGCATATTATAAAGTTTGTCATCGCGCTCGGCATCTGATAGTGCATTCGGTGGATGAATATATTCGGAGAAAAGTTTTTTGAGGTGCATCAGACCAAGTGCCGTATGTTGTGGATTCGCACCTCCCGCGCAGCTGTCTAAATTCCCAGCGCTAGTAGAACTCATGCTGCCGACGCTGCTACACCCTCTCAATTTGCGCATTATGTTCATCCTTAGAATTTTACTAAAATTAAAAAAGGTTTGTTAGCCATTCTCCAATGTATATATAAGCTACGGAGTAAATTAGAGCCTTTACATTTAAGTTACAGAATCATAATCGAGTGTTTAAGCTTTACTTTTATAACATAATACTAATAATAAACATTACATTTATTCCCTCGCTCCTCAAGTGCTGCTAAAATTAACGCAGATTCAAAACAACAATAATAATAATCACTTTCCAAATGTTTTACAACAGCTTAATTATCACCGGCAAAACTAAGCGAATGAAAAGTTGGATGCTTTCTTGGCCACGCAAATGCAATTTCCCCAGTCAAAGCTCATCGCTTACAATCCACTCGTTACAAGCTCTCAGCGTTAAAAGAAAATCATAGCTTCTTTTGCCATATTGTTAATATCAAAAACCAAAGTATCAATACTTTTCAAAATGTAACTGCAACAAAATGGTTGTTTCACTACTGTGCCAAGCATTGTATTTTAAAATCCATTCCACCACATTCAAAATGATATTTTCTAATCCAAAATCACGCCTGCGAATAATAATTAATCAACACAATTAATCGCGCCTGCAACAACATCTTACATTGTTTACACAAACAACCGTGCCATACCACCACACATGACTAGTTGTATAATGACAAATTTGGCAGCGTCTCCTAACAATCCACTCTTCCCTATCGCGTCCCGAGAACTCGCTCTTTTTAATTCTAATATTGTAAACAATCCGCTCGGCTTATCAGACACGCACACAGGCGCGCGCGCGCGCGCGCATCGCCTTTTGACACACGACGGCATCGATACTCTCTCGCCAAGTGGCGAGTTCTATTTTTCCCTATTCTCTCCATCCAGCTGTGTGAACGTGGCGCGCGAGAGAAGAAATCGAATGTCTACTCTACTCTATGCATCTGAGACGAAGCGACAATCTTCCTCGCCCGCCTATCCGCCACTCCGCCCCCTCCCATCATCCCATTCGTCCTAAAACTGGCTCGCTACCCGCGATTACTTAAAAATTACACGCAGCTTAATATTCCCCAAATTCGCCCCTCGAGCATCCTCAACCAGCGACAATCTTGACCACAGTACGCATTATCATTCGCCTCTCTACCTCCGCGGTCAACTGTCAAGTCGTCGTGTGTCAGTGACTGCGCTTGGCATCTACAATAATTACTCCCTCCGCTCCCTCCGCTCACGCCGTTGCCGCCGCCGCCTCCACCTCTACCACCACCACCACCACCTCCACCATCACCATCACCATCACCATCACCATCACCATCTCCACCACCACCACCGTCACCGTCACCGTCACCGCCGCCGCCGCCGCCGTCGCCGCCGCTGCCACCGCCAGCACTGACATTAAATAGCAGCAGCTGAATTTTTCTTTCGCGTGGGAGCTCTCTCAAAGCACGTCACTCGCATGCTTAACACTGACACGGCTGCTGCTCAATAATATCATTTACCTGTTACACCGTAGCCTGAGAGAGTCTACATCTTCTTCCCGAGGTAAGCGATGTTGTTGCAAAGTAGCTTCGATACTTGAGCGGCAGCAACCACCATACTCCCTTTTGCCTCGCTCGCTACGACACGACGACGTCCGCGACGACGATGGCGATGCCGATGAACAAAGACGGAGAGAAGTCGCGCGCGCATAGCCGTACGCACCTAAGAAACACATGCACCGCTCGCGCCGCCCTACGACACACGCGCATTACACACGGCGACGGCGACTTGCGCGTGCGAGCGGCGCTTCCCGATGACGAGGACGACGAGGACGACGACGAGGACGACGACGACGATGAGGACGACGACGACGATGATGAGGACGACGAGGACGAGGATGACGACCTCGACCACTACCACGACCACGACCACGACTACTACCACTACCACTACCACGAGGACAATGATGAGATGATGATGCCAGAAGGAGCGCGGATGCCCACCAGCTCCAGCATCGCCTCAATTCGCATGCTCCAAGGGCGTAGCGCGCGTCCACCTAATGCTAATGCCGCGATCCATCCTTGGTCGATACTTACAGCCTACGTCCTGCACGCGCGGACCTGCGCCTCCATTCCCTCGACGTTCCATCAAGAGGTGACAGTTGTACGCCGAGACACCTTGCAACGCCCACCTCCGCCTTCGTAGCCAAACGCGCCAAATCACGCACTCGGATTAAGTAATCGAAGCCTACTTCCCGACCAACAAAGTCCTTCCTGCATTACGTTACATAATACTGTCGATTATTGATTTTTATTGCTTTATTAATTGACTCAATCGGCTCGCAACAATACCAATGACTAAGGATCTCATTATTTCCCATGCCAATACATTACCTTCTTTCGCCCTCCTTCCCTCATTAACATCTCATTCCAATTTAACATTTATACGACTCGACATTGTCTTACATCCTCGATTACGGCCTGTGCGGCGCCTCTAAATAAAAAGCCAGCCGAGGCTCTTTGGTCCCAAAATTTAATCTTACGACTGTTTATTCATCACTATCGATCGTTGTTGAATTGCATTTAAAAAAATGAAGAAAAAAATGAAGAAAAAAATGCATCCAATAATATATATGGCATTCATCTTGGGTGAGCGTCAATTTATTTTTATTCACCTCGTTCCATACCAGCCTGCACCAACAAGAGATAGAAGTGCGTACAAGTTGGTACTTTTCGCGTACGATGGCGGTAGAGTTGACGTGCATGTGCACACACGCGCGCGCCCACGCAGCCACCAAGGCGCGCGCACACATGCAAATTCAGGGTAGATAGATAGGCCGTAGTGGAGAGAGAGAGATGCTTTGACGGGGAAATTATCAAAGATAGGAAAGATCATTTGGGGAAATACATGGACGGATGTATAGACCCACAAGAAAATAAACATTAAAGTGGATGGGGGATATAGATTTTCATTATCTATCTCTCTCGATCAGCAGCATAATTGCGCAATAATTCTTGGAATCGACGTATAAATCTTCGATGCAAAAGATAATTGAAAAATGACGGCTATTAAGTGAATGTCAATCGGCCGAGATCCTTGAAACAATTGCTTTAAGGTGCACATATTCATCGATCTGATCGCGCGGAGAATCCCATACTTTCGTTAAATACCGATGGTTCCCATAATTTCTCATGCTTGTTTCCGAGCAAATGATTTCACGATTTTCAACGGGCTTATCGGACATAATTAAGCTGCGCGCACCGCCAACGAGTCATTTAATTATCGCATTTCGATGCAGATTTTCATCGAGTGGCGTACCAATGCCAATGCCGAGTACCATTTCTACTCGATAAATCAGAGTTGCACTCTGGCAATCATTTATTTGGCGAGGCGACATTTCGGAAAGAAATGCAGATCGACACTCGCGTCTTAAGGGAAAATGTTCATCAAAGTCCTTGCCAAAGGCCTGCCAAACCCCAATTAAAAATTCCACGCTCGAACATCCACATTGACGTGTACGACTTCTTCTCAATTAGGCCGCTCGATTAACTTTTTGATACTTTTAAGCCTCCTAGAAACCCACGACCCACCATTCACGAAGTTTATTATATCTCGACGGTTTGATAAGCAATTTGCAGGTGTAGTGGTGCACTCGTGGGGATTAATTAACGCGGAGGCTGGGACTCTTGTGCTTAGATTGTATTAGACGATTTCGCCGCGTATGAATTGAAAACTCATTTATAACGGAAGAGCTCGTTAAGATTCCTGAGATAAAGATAATCTCTCGGACTTGCCAAATCATAAAAGTCTACATTCACATTCGCGTACACACGAGCAATAAATCAAGGAATGCTGCTGCTGCTGCTGCTGCTGTTGCTGCTGCCTCCAGCATCGATTTTACATTAATTAGCAACGATTTTATGAGCCGCGAACCCATGTGGAAACACTTGCTGCACCTTACATTGTTGCTGCACTACTCGAATATGCACGCACCGAGGCAGGCGTTTGTGTTGGTGAGGCTAATAATAGGAGTGTGAGATGCGCTCGTGAGACTCATTGTGTCATAAATGGCTTGTAGTTGGCACTTGGTAGATTTTCCGCGTAACGATAGTGTGCTTGTCGCTCGGTATTATGAGCTTTCCTAACTCTTGTTCTTGATCGGACAAATACTTTTGATGGCTGAGGACGATGAATAAGGATGCGAAGACATCCGCATGCTGTTCTTCGCCCAAGCATGCCCCCAACAAAATTAACAGAATTTTATTTAGAATTATATAAAGTACATCAAATATTATATGAAGCCGATTGACTGCGATATGTTGCGCTATTTTATAGTCAGCAATTCAAAAATTCTGTTTCTTTTTAAAAGAATCATAATCTCACAAATACACGTGTCAAATTTTCTAATCGTTGTTTTGAATGATAGAAGAGATAATGTCTGTTTTTTTTTTTTGTTCGTATTATCCGGTATTATGTTGGTCTAAAAGCACATTATTAGCATTTTAGTAACAAAAAATTAAAAGAAAAAGATTATTAAACAGGTTGCTTTTGAAACTTTTTTCATTTTTACTTGAAGGATTAAAAATTATGATTTCAGGTTACATTAAGCTTTGTTGATTAGCTCGAAAATTTCGAATTTTATAATTTTACAACTGTTGTCGCATATTCAATTTTTTATTATTCAATTCGTCTGTATGTGTGCACATGTATATAATTTTTTTTGCATTCAAGAAAACTAGAGTTGACAGAACTTATGTTATCTCTATCAATCATTTCTCCTGTTTATCAGCTCTCAATTTCAATAAAATTCACACTCTTAGTCACTTATTATTGTGTACAAAAATAAGTAAATAACGAAACAATTAAATTATTATATACGAGTATTTAATAAGGATTAATTTAAAATTGAAAATGTTTAATTTTCTATCGTTTGAAAACAATTTAAGCTTCAGAAAAGTTTAATGCAATAACTTATTAATTTATATTTAATTAGCTAATTCACACTTGTAAAAATCAATTTTGTTTGTTACAGTTAAGAGTCTAAAAAAATTCGACATTTTTATTATGGCTTTCATAAGGCAAAAAGTAGCAATTAAAAGAATACTGAAGCGTACAAATATTTACGAGAACCAATCTTTATTAAGGTACATGATATTATTTTTATTATTATACTATTGTTTAAGGGGGACAACTGTAGTAGTGGTAATAAAATATGACTATAAATATAAAAAAGTTTATATATATATATTCATGTGTGCGTTCATATAATACGTATTTAAAATTTTACAAATAAATATTAAGATTTTCTATTGCAAAATGTGATGCAAAAATATAAATAATAAATAAAAAGCGAAACATTTGAAAAGTAATATTTGAAATGATTATGTGAATACTCTTAGGGCGATGTAATTTAAACACATTGCTTGTTCCATTCTTGTTAAGCGCAAGAAATGTGTTGTGCGTATTGTTTATCTCAGCAATTCTCAGCTGTTGAATTGACTTTTATTTTCGAAAAATTGCATTGCCTCGCGATTGTCATTGATTATAGCAATGACTATATAAGGTAATGTAATATATATATATAATATTAAAGTAAACTTAAAATTCGTTTTAAACATCTATTTCAATGCTCTTTACCTTTAAAATCTCAAATTATGAGAAATCTTTGTCCTTCGAACGGTGATAATATCGTTGCGTCATAAGCTGATTGATTGCTTATCGGTATAGTTTTTCAGTAGTATAGTACGTAAAATGTATATCAATATGCTTCTCTGCAAATTTTGCGGCAAACTTATCGTAACTTCAGTGTTGCATCAATTTATTTTCAGGCAGCTTTTTACACTCTAAAACATCGCAATTAATGAAGATTACAAAGTAGGCACTGACAAGCAGATAAGCTCAAGTACACTCGACAACCAACGTAGAATGCCAGGCCTAATCTTTAAAAATGAAATATCTTTTAAAATTTCGCTCAGAATTTTTGATAGACTGGGACGTTGATATTTCGTGGGATGGGATGAGAACGCGCAGCCAAAGTCTTTTCATAGCATCGCCCCATTCTCTTTTTTTAGCCTCAACTTTAGCCTCAACAATAACATTGATAATAAATAATGCTAATTGCCAATGCGTTAAATATGTTTTAGCACAGGCTCGCGCGAGGGCTATGATTTAATTGTGGTTGGTGGTGGAATCGTCGGATGCGCAACTGCCCGGGAAATGAAAAGCAGGCATCCTCGGATGCGAATAGCAATTGTGGAGAAAGAGGATGCTCTCGCGAAACACCAAACTGGTCATAATAGTGGAGTCATTCACGCGGGCATTTATTACAAGCCTGGCAGCATTAAAGTTCGTCCAAATCAAGTCAATAGCCCCTGTGAACTATTACGACGATTAATTTTAATATGAATTTTCAGGCGAAATTGTGCGTCGAGGGCTTGAAGTTGTCGTACGACTATATTCTTGAGAATAATATAGCGCACAAGAAGGTAGGAAAGCTCATTGTGGCGCAAAACGAACGTCAAGTCGCACAATTGAATGAGCTGTACGAGAGGGGAGTGGCAAATAAATGTCCCGACATCGAACTCATTGACAAAGGACGCATTCGCAATTACGAGCCAAAGTGCATAGTAAATAGAGAGCTGGAGCACAAAAATTTTTATCAACTACACTCGTCGATAGATCGTCGATTAATTAATGATTGTTTGTAGGGTGAAAGAGCAATATGGTCTCCTTGGACTGGAATAGTCGATTGGGCATCGATGTGTCAGCATTTTGCCAAAGATTTTCAAAGGATGGGGGGTGATATATTTTTAAATTTTGAAGTTTCTGGTATCGGCGAACGTGCGCAGTCTAAAAATCACACGAAATCAACATCTGTTTATTTATACTCGAAGGACAAAGTAGGCAAATTGAGTAATTGTTTAATTACTATAAGTGTTTCATTCGGCTGCTCGGTTTGACTCAACTTGATTATAGTTTTGTTGAAAATGGTTTGAAAATTTAACACGCCCAACCATAATCGTATATCGAATGCTCGTTATTACTTACTTTGCTAGTAATAGCATGTGGTTTAATCTCTTTTCATCTCTCTGTTTTTCTTGCAATTGCAGTGCCTCGACACCAGACACGTTTTAACGTGTGCGGGTTTGCACTCGGATCGATTAGCCGTCATGACAGGTTGTGATTTGAGTCCGCGGATTGTGCCCATTCGCGGTGAATATCTCCTGCTGAAAGCAGATAAGAAGAACTTCGTCTCGACAAATATATATCCAGTACCGGACCCCAGATTTCCATTTCTGGGTGTTCATTTTACACCGAGAATAAATGGTGATATATGGTTGGGTCCGAATGCTGTTCTGGCTTTTGCGAGAGAAGGATATTGCTGGCACGATGTAAGCATCAAGGACTGCCTAGAGTTGGCCAATTTCCCGGGTCTTTACAAATTTTGTTACAAACACATTATTGCCGGATTAAACGAAGTGGTTAAATCGATTTTTTATCAATTATCCGTTAAAGAATGTAAGGGGTTCGTGCCAGGAATCGAAATTGGTGATGTGATTAGGTAATTTATTTGCCAAGTTGTAGGAAGCGTAAAATGTAAGATTTTTCAAAAATTATTTTTCAGAGGTCCTGCAGGCATTAGAGCACAAGCACTTGACAATGATGGTAACCTTATCGATGATTTTGTATTCGATAATGGTAAAGGAGCTTTGAGTCAAAGAGTTATTCACTGTCGAAATGTTCCTTCGCCAGGAGCCACAAGTAGTATGGCCATCGCTAAATTTATTTCCGATAAGTTGGAAAGAGACTTTAAACTTTAATGAAGATAGACGATGAAACAAAAAACATTATTTGGTCTGTGATACCAGTTTTGTATAGCATCTCACCCCCATTATAATATACTCGAGTATTATAATTACAAAGATTCTTTGAATTATTGCGCAACAATAAAAGTAGAAAATGAAATCACTTATGTAAACATCGTTCAACGTAACTTGCAACATTTTATTATACATTAGAGACTAATAAAATATGTACAAATTTTTTACCCAGCTTAATATTTATAATATTAAAAAATAAATAAACATCTTTGTAAAATTCTCATGTATTATATAATTTTCAATCCTTTTGAGGATATTAATATGTTCCAGCCTGCAAAATCGTATGCTGCTGTAACATGAAATGCCATATTTGTTATAACTACAATATACTCAGCTAAAGCAAACATCGAATAAACTGTAAATATAATATTGTATTAGTAAATTCATAAATTTAATCATAATATTAAGTAACGTCAATTTACTATATCTCTCACCAAATGGCTCACAGTACTTATTGTGTCGATAAAAGAAGTAACAAGCTAACAATACAGCGCTTATGTTTGAAACCATCGAATTGAATTTCCATTTGAGCGACGTACTATTATGAATGTCTTTGGTAGTATTGCGACAGTTTTTGGCAATAATATAAGAGATAACCATGTACATTAAAGACATTAGTAAAAAAGTTATAAACGATATCTTATGCAACACTGAAAAAATTAAAATATTTTTAATTTAGCATTTAAATTGAGTAAAAAATATTAGACTACGGAACTTTATTACCATAATTTTCATTGGAAGACCAAAAGCTCAAAGTAACTAATGCTACGTTTTCTGAAATGTAACTAAGAAGGGCAAAATTGGTCATGTTCCTTGCCCACTTATAAACAGTTTCTTTATAATATCGATAATACATATACAACACTAAGGTTCTAATTATAGCTTGAGTAGCGATGGCTATCTCCCATATACTTTTTTGAGGCCTATAATGGCCAATTGCAGCTGAAACGGATGGCAGGAAGTTATATACTTTACAATGTGTTTCGGTGGCATGTTCAAAATTATAAAGTATAGACCACAAAATACAAAATAGAAAGCTAAATAAGGGTAGACACACAGTAAACCATGCAATTTTTGAGACTGAAAGTATTACACGAAACCTGCTGATATCCTCTTCCACCAATGGGATATAATCAGATCCCAATCGAAGTTTACTCATGATTTCTATGATTTCCCTAATATATCAGATTATTATTGCGCTAAAATCCTGCAGTTAAAACAATTAATTTACAAGTAAAACCAAATTTTATTTCACTGTTTTTTAATACTTCAAAAATTCAATATAAGACTTACATTGAAATATTGGCCTCTAATATCTTTTCGTCACTCGAACAAGAAAAGAATCTTTTCTTGATATAAATCAAACAAAGAATGCTTAAGCTGATTATATTCGTATAATCTGTATCTAATCATAGCTATGCTAAACGTAACTAATTTTACACACAACTCTGTTTCTTCGTTCTCTCTATTATGTGTTAAAACTTTAAAAACGAAATCATTAAAGCAATTAATTTGTATCGGATGATTTATGTAATAGTTGAAAAGCGTGTTTGCTTTTTAACAAATATTTTATTCTTGAATCAATATTATAAACAATTTACAATTTTTAATTTCATATTTGAAATAATCATGTAATATATTATTTAAAAAAACACTGTGAGAATGTGCGTATTGTCAATAATTGTACGTACAGCTTGAATCATATAAAATCGTTTCATTACAATTAAGTATTCAATAACAGTAATGTATATATGTATATATATGTGTATATATATATATATATATATATGTATATATCTGTATAAATGTATATCTGTATATAATCTGATTGAACGCTAATAAATGCTGTACTTTCTTATAAATCACAACTTATATTATGAAGTAAAAAGTACCGGCTTTAACTATATTGCAAATTTCAATACTTTTACCCCAATCAACTCCATATTGGAACGGCAACTGAAATTTTTTGTGCTTAGTCAGCGTTACGCAGGGCAATCTGGAATTGAATTTCAAAATGAGCGTAACTATTTATCTCTGCCCCGAATTCTCGATTTTTCGTACAAACAGATCACATTGTTGATTGTCACATGCGCGCCAATTTCAATAAAAAAAGGAATTAGGGAAATTAAGTAAGAACGGTAGTGTACATTATACGAAACATTGATATGGATATTTTCAAAAAATAAACATCTAATTAATAACATAATAGATATTTAAAATTTATTTAATTTGCACGTAAAAATTGATTTCAAATTTCTTGCTCCCTTAACATTAATGCTTCGATTTTCATTTAATTTTCATTATTGAATGGAGATTCGTGAGTGCACAATAGCCGACTAATTTTAAACTTATTATTGCGCAGAATCGATAATTCAACACAAACTAACCATTCTGTTGTTAAGTAGTATATGGCTCTGTTTATACTCGGTAATAATAAATAAGTTGACAATAGGTTTTCATTTATTAAATGTACATATAATTTCAGATTACGTAACAATTGTTTCATTCTTTATTTGAGTCGAAAATTATTATTATTTTATAGAAAAGAAAAAAAATTTCATTTTGTTTTCAGTGAAATGCAGTGACGAAACTAATTGTTAAGTGTTTGATAGTTTTTGATGAAATTTGGACAATGTTATGTTTTGTGGCATAATTATGCAAATAAAATAGCAATACATCAGCTCTCTCGGATATAACAGATTTAATTATTATCAACGAATAAATGAAATATGTAAGTACATTCTATTGCATTTTTTAATAATAATAATAATTATTAAAAATAATTTAAGTAAATTATTAAATTTATTTTTAATGGATGCGTAAAATGCATAAATGTAAGTCATATCAATTTACATATCTGTTTTCTAAATTAAGAAGAAAAATTTGTATGGTTAAGAACACAAGGAATTTTTATGTAAAATTGTAATTATTTTTAATCCGTATGCTTATGAAATAATTTGATTCATTTTTATTTTAATACATATATTCATTACAATTGAATTAATAACCGTTTAATGTATAACAGTATAGTTTATTTTAAATTAAAAAAAAATGTTGCAAAACATTTTATAACCTATAATTGAAATCTCAATGTATTTATTTTGAGAAACTTTTCAAGCATTTGAAATGCTTGTAAAACTTAATTTTCTTTAAAATCTCATATTTATAATTTATTTTATCCAAAATTATATTAAATTATTTATTTTTCTAAAATTAATATGTTATTTATAGGTTAGTATGCAAGTATGTATATTTAAACACATGATTTTCATTCGACTATGGAAAGTTAAATTATGTAATTAATGTTTTGTTAAGCATACTTTTATCTTATATTTCTTCTATTTCTTCTATATCTTCTATTTCTTGAAATAAAATTCATGTACTGTAATGTTACAAAGTTATAGAGTTTATTAAGTATTTAATTTCTACTATTTATGTCTGGATCAATTTATATTACAATGAAATTCTGACAATTATTCTTTCTCTCTTTTTTCTTAATATATTTCAAAATATATTTAATGTGTTGTCGTTTCATCATTATCATATTAAAGATCTTTATTACATTATATTTTATTACGTTATTTATATATTTATACTTTCAGGCTGTATATTTTGATTATTTTATTACTAGTTTGATTGAAATTTTTTTTGCATTAAAAATCAGAACAATATCAAGTTCTATTTAATAAATCAGTTTATTACATTTAAATATTTATCGAAAAAATTTATCAATTAATCCACAAGTTTATTTACAAATTCATAATACATGCTAATTGTATAATTTAGTTCAACTTTATCACGATCTATCTGTAGATAAAATTATTAAAATAAAATAATGTTGCTTTCAATATTCTATTTGGTATACGTTCTCTTATATATCTTAATTTGAATGTAATATGATGCAGAAATATATTATCCTAATAGCCCAATGTTTTATTAAACTTTAAGATTATTAAATACAGAGGTTATTTTTTATTGCATATAAATTGAGCTCAAACACTTGTACTCAAATAGAATCCATCATCGTGTATATCGCTATACAGGAATATAAATTATACTGCATTTATTTATAAACATATTTTAAATCTTGATCTATGTATAATTGTAATGCGAATAGTATTTACTGTTATACAATTTTTGTAATTAAGTTTCTAAATTTAGCTGTCATTTATGCTTTAAACTGGAAAATGAATGATGTGACCAATGAAAAATAATGAATTATATTTAAATATTTTTTATACTTAATGTTTTCTTTGAATTTTGATATAAAAAATACTTGGTATTTTGTAAAATTTTATCTGTCTAAATAATATATATATATATTCATACGTACTATTTTCATACAATCATAGTAATATATTAATTAACATCGTATATAATTATTTATATTATTTATATATAATTGACTTAATTTTTATTATTGCATTTTATGTGTAAATTTATATATAAAAAATTATTTTTATTGAAATATTTAAAACTTATGAATTGAAATCACACTATAGGAATAATCGTATAGGGAATGTTGTATCAAATTGTAGATTTCATTTTTGGTTATTTTTGACTGTCTAGAGTGCATTTGTAAATAATTAATAATATGAATATGTTTGTTCTGAAAAGAATAAAATATTGGAAATTATAATTTTTTGTGTTTTCATTTATATTCAAAAATGGTTTTTGTATAAATTATTGTTAATAATTCGTTTATAATATTTAATAATATTTTTTAATCAATCATTTATGTAAAAATTTCTGTCAATAATTGAAGTATAATAGATATTAAAAGAATTAAATAGAAATATTCGTTTGTAAATATAAGCTTCGCTGTTTTGATGTTAAAATTATAATTAATAATAAAGTTCTATATATATATATATATATATGTATATAGATATATTTGGCAATTGTATTCATAAATACTCTGCATTTAATTACGTTTAGGCAGCAAACATTGTTTTATGGAGTTTGTTCAGCTGCATTGACAAGAATCGATAAGAGATTTTCCTGAGTAAGCAATATTCTCGTATTTAAATTATGCATTGACACCTTTTTCCATGTAGCTTCTTTCTTCGTAGCAAAATTGCTTTATTAAATAATGACCCAGATAAGCAGTATTAAAATCAATAATTTTCTTTGTTTCTAAATCTGTACTAAAGAAAAATTTCGTCAAAATCAATTTTCTTTGCCAATTAATGAGAAGAGGAATATTAACGAAATGGGATTTTTATAGAATTATGTTATTTAATATTATAATAGTGTTTAGACGTACTATGAAGATTTTTTATGCTAATAATATTATCAGGTTCGTCGCATTTTTAATTATGTTTTTAAGTATTTATATCTAACAACTGTTATTTTTCTGTAAATATAGAATTAGATTGTAAACTCTCTAGATGTTTGTTCATTCTATAAATAACATTCGAGGATCCTTTTTGAAATCCAAATTAAATATTATTAATTTATATAAGTTTAATTATAGTATCTCCAATTTATATGTTTATTTTATTATAGAGAAGATATTTAAATTTTCCATCTAGAATAATTTCTAAGAATTTTACGTTATATTTTCTTTATGCTTAATTCTAATGAAAATACAAATAATACTATTTTTTAGGACTATGCTTTTTACTTTGATGAGATTTATTCTATTATTATTTAATTTTATTTTCATATATTTATTACCATAAAATGTTTCAATAAATCGTATAATGATTTTATTGCTTCAAATTGACACATATTTCATATGTTTATTAAGTTTATTTTAAGTAATAAGTTTTCGACTCCTTATGATTCATTATTCATTAGACTTACAATTTAATGCCTTTGAAATTTAATAATTTAAATTTTTTATTCTATCCTCAATATTTCATTATTTTCAATATTTTATCCGAATATTTATTTTTCAAATAAATTCGATAAATGAAAAGTTAATGTAAAATATTCAATTATATCTTTGAATAGTAGATTTAAAGTTTGATTACTTTTAATTATGATTCAGTTCAAGTTAAAATATTTTAAAAATATTAACAAGTTATATAAGCACATATTTATTATCTTATATTTTGTTTATTTAAATTGACACATTAAATTGTTTATGGTATATAAAAGTGACTTGATAATGTTAATGAGATAAATTGGTTTATGAACTTTAAGTTTCAATTTATCGACCATGAATCTTATTTTATTCAGATATTATGTGAAATTTGAAGTGCATTAGTTGATTAATAAATTTTAATGGCATTCGAAAGTTATCATGACAGCGATCTTGCAGAAACCGCAAAATATGTGAATTTCGTGCTCTCATAAAGAATTTATATTTGCATTGAAAAAAATTAGGAAAAAAAAATTGATGAAAAGTTTATTCATGTATGGAATAATTCATAAGTTCATAAGCTCACAATCATATTTCCCGATCAAATATTTCCATATCTATTCTGGAACACTGTAAAGCACTGAGATGGCCAAGTAATTTCTTTTCTATAAGCGTTATTTATTTTCCCTGAAAAATAAATGTCATTATTATATAAATAAAATAATTTTTTTATTATTATCATATTAATTTTCATTGAGCTGCTCTCCTGATTTTATCTCCTGATTTATACAGAATTATCATTGGTTATTTGATTTACCTGTTTTTATTTTCTTCACGGACATCTAAATGAACTTGCATATAAAGATTTAGTTTTGTTAAGATATGCGCAATATTAATACATCATTGAAAGCTTTATTTTTAAAAAAAGTATGCGACTGTGTAGGTATTTGAATTTTTTATTTTTAACTTTATCTCATTATGGGACTCAAATTTTTAAATGACTGTTACTCGAGTATATAGAAGTTGCATAGTTTGAATAATACGGAGGTAATATTATGTACATGTTTTTGATATTAAAAGATTTATTCTCATGGCAGTGAGCTTGTTACACTTTAATTTGCTTCGTCTATCATTTGAATAATTTGAAGTTGTTACGAATGCAGCGTCATTCAAGAAAAAATATCCGTATGTATATAAATGATCGTACTGTACAAGTATTCTATGGAAACTCGTTTATTCGAAAGAGATGTAGTTTTACTGGTCATTTTTAAGTTTTTGAATGTAATCGAGTCTTGCACATCACTTATTTGTAGCCGAATATGTTTTTCATTAGCTTATCGAACAAATCTATCATAATATGTTATTTGACAAACGTTATTTTTCTTCCCATCACATATAGTATAGGATTTGTATGGTGCTTTTGACACTTTTTATTTTATGCAATACAGTTCATGTCTCTGATAGCTAATAAAAAAACACACACATTTACGAATATTGTAGATTTATTGTCTAAAGTCTTTAATATTATAAAGATTAAAATGTAAATTGTTGATCGATTCAAACAGCTAGTTTGTATATTATCATGCTCGTTAAATTGAAAAATTTAGAAAAATTAAATTAAAAAAAGTACTTCATAATGGTTGGTAATTTTATATTTTTGTTTTACGATCACCTATTTTTACATTTATTTCGTATAAAATGTTTTCAATTAAACAAAAAAATTTAAAAGTAAAGAAATAATAATTTTTGCCCGTCTTTAATCGAGTAAAGTGATTTTACCTTTATTATAAGTTTTTATTATATATTAAAATAATAATAATAAGGTTTATCATACTAATTCTTTTAAAAATGTTTATAAAATATCTTCGATCGAATAATCAAAATGTTTATATATATATTTTTTATAATTTATATAACTCGTCTTACAATAATAACAATGTTGGTAATGTTTACAGGCGATTAAAAGCTATTTAAAAATGCACTTTCCAACAAAATTAGATCATAATATACCAGGGAAATTCTATATGCAGGTCTTCTATTTACTTTCTCTCTTCTTTTCTTTATTTAAAAACAAGCATCTTATAAATTGAATGAATTTATTTAACTTATTTTCATATATTTAATGCCAACGTTATAGGATAATGAAAATTAATTGTTTGGACGAAACACTTTTCAAGTGTCACTTACCATGTGTATAAATTATAAAATAGTAGGTATGTGAATGACGTTTAAATATAAGAATTGCAGATTATTCTGGGAGCATTTAATAAATAATTTGTATAAAATTGTACGCTAAAAGGTATTTTGAAATAAAAATTTATCAAAAATTGAATACTAACTTTTTATAATAATTTATCACCTTATTACAAAATTTAGAGTATATTGAAAAGAATTTAACCCACATTGTAACATCTAAATGTAGAGTAAAAAAAAGGATGTTTTAAAAAGATCTAGCATTACCTTCTAAACAAAATATATTTAAACTACTTATGTACGGGCATAGCTTAAACGAAAATACACGAAAAGTTACATTTGGAATGACATAATAACGACACACTTGGGGCTCTTGATATAGCCAAGTGCATATAAAAGCACTTAAGTTTTAGCTATTGTTGCTTTGCCGTCGCATAAAAAAAAAAATTTAATAAATAATAAGTCGATCTTTCTATTCTAATCATTATATTGAATAATGGGATTTTTATCTAAAATATATAGATTTGCAAGAACTTCTTATTTGTTAATTTTTTAATAGGAAATAAAATAGATTAGTATTTATAAACAAAATATTTGACTTTAGAGATGTGAATACGCGAATTCGCGAGCTACTTTATAATTTAACAAATAAGATTTTCATGACACTTTATAATATATATATATATAGTTTTACATAACAAACTAGTCCATATCACTAAGGACCATACCACTACCAAATTGTTATTATCATAAATGAATAAACGACTTTTTTAAAGATATATTTTAATTCATTTTTCATAATATAGTATAATTAGCTCTGTGCTTTAAAGCTCTATTTAATAATTTTACGTGGAGATAAATGTGACGTTTTAGCTTTAAAGTATGGTGATGTTTTATGAAATTTACATTAAATTACAAGCTAATTGATGAAGTTTAAAGAGCTTTAATATAGATCTTTGCTGAAAGCTTTATAAAATAAAAGTATATACACACACATATATATATATATACTACCACTAATTTAAAAAAAAATTTAATTATATTTATCTTTATATAAGATTATTTTGTATTTTACTAAAAATGACTTCGAAATAAAAAGAAAAAGGTTATTTAGTTTAAAAATATATTCGAGTGACGATTAATTGCGCTTGTCAATTTACGTCAATGGTTTCATTTTCTGAATCCTAATAATTTAACCTTCTATTATTACGTTGAAAACTCGTATAATAAAAAAATATATTTATTCGTGAAAACAATTTTAAAAAGGCTTTCTCCTGTAGCATTGTTAATGCATCTGCGGCTTAGTCACTATGATGTTTATAATTTAGTGAAATTTTGGCGGCATTTGTCGATGCGCTGCAATAACTGTATCAATGAAATATCATTTTGTATACGCATCAATGAAATATGGGAACTAAAATAAATACTCGTAACTATCAAGTGTACTTTAGCTCGAAGTGTCGAGCATTCAACTGTATTTAATGCAGTTGCATCGTTTACAGTTACACGTCATTTAACTTCTTTTTGCGTATGTTTTGCTTGTAAGCCTGTAAGAGTTGAGTGGAAGTGTAGCCAGCGAAAAGCAAAACATCGGGAGACAAATTGTATTACAATTGGCGGTTGTTTGTCGTTGTAATTTGCCGCTTTGTAAGATTCACGCAAATCGCATCTCATGGCCAATGCGATTGGCCATTCTTAACAACGCCAGGCAAATACGAGAGATTATTTGAAGTGCCGAGGGAATGAAAAGCACTGGAGGCTGACGATTAGGCAGTTCATTATACTACTGTATAGGTGAAGACACGAGAGTTGTAAGATTTGTAACGTCAGTCGGAGACGTCGCAGTTGACCAAATCCCGTAGGCATCGAGGGTAAGAGAGCGCGAGGGCGGGCGAGTGCCCAACGACAACGCACGAGC
>JAPYYT010000435.1:0-51400 GCA_030522565.1 Ceratosolen corneri
CGGCGGCAGCGGCGCCACGCGTACCTACAAGCTCCAGATCTGCCAGAGCTCCTCGTCGGAGGCGCGCCAGGTGTTTAGAATCATCTACGATGGCTCTAAGCAGCTCATATCGTCCGGAAGCGTCACAAGGCCCCTACGGGAGGTGACCGTTGTGAGCAGCATCGCCGCGCACGGGGCTGCGAGCTCCAGCGCCGACTCCAAGACACTCAGGCCCTTTAGGTTTACGCGCTCCCTTAGGAAGCAACTTTGTCAGTGCCTCGATCCCCCCAACTCGCTCGGCAATGACTGGAGAATGCTCGCACAGATGCTGCGCGTCGACAGGTAAGCAGTCCATGACCACTCTTTGACTTTCTCTTATGATGCTGCCTCTTGTCCCGTCGGGCTGTGCCACGTCCACCTCTTTTGCATATTCGTTTTAATTATGTTATAAGATCGCAGTCCGAATTTTAATTACGCGGTTCACGCGATTTTGCGTTTTGCATGGTGGAGCCGTACGAGTGCGATTTGAGCAGCCGCTTTAGATACTTTCAAATGGATTCAACATTAAAGAGAACAGCCATGTACTGTTCAAATGCATGGTTTGATTTTCCCTTAGTCGGCGTTTCATTGTGATTTTTATGTGCCCAAAGTGCTTTATTTATTTCGTTTCAGGCATAAATTGCCTACCCATTTATTTATATGACTTTGTGTAACGGAACTGAATAAGCGATTAAAAATAGCGTCGAATCGTAAATGATTTGTTATTAAGCATGATACCTTTTAATAGACTCTGTTCGGCTGTATTAACTTTGGCTTCAAGTAAAGTGGGATAAAGCGATTTTATAAACGGAAATTTTATGGAAATATCCAAATCATTTTATGCGTTTCGGTTAGGTCTTATATAAATAGTGCGGTACTTAACATTTTTCTTAAACTTAAATAGCATATTTATTTTAGTAATATAATAAATATAGCTTTCAAATTACAAATGAAAAGAAAAAAATTTCAACTAATCAATGGTTAAGTATGCAAGGAAATTATCTCGGACAAATATATTAAAATTTCAAGATTAGTAAAATTCTATCCTTATCGCTGTGTGCTAATAGTTCATTCGTGTGTAAGCCATATTCTTATTTTATCAAACCCGTTATAATTTTAATAATATCTTGAACGCGTATGCTATTCAAGCTGCGTTGGAATTATATATTCAACGTTATTCCATAGGGATCGTAACTGCTAAATTTGTATTTCATTCTATTTCATCATATGCAATTATTATATTCAGTTGAGAAACAACACATATGTTTGAACTAATCAAATCGATAAGTGATAATTATTTTGAAAATTTAATCTTATCATATTATGCATGATTAATATTTAGAACTATAGTTCTTTATCATATAATTTTATTTTAACTTAAAATTGGCTTAAAAAAAAAAAGTATTATTACTTGCAAATTTTATTCAACTGTCTTAAATGTATTTAAAACGAATAAGATTAAATCTTAATGATTTTTTATGTTTCATTCATTATTTGCTTAAATATAGTTTATATTAATGTATAAATGTAATTTCAATTTGATAAACTAACCGAAGTCGAATAAATGAGTCGATTAAATGAGTCTTACAGTTATTAATATTACGCACTTTACTTACTACGAAAGCAAGATCGCTTAAAGTACACTTTACCAGAACATTTATTGCCTAATTTCGTATTCAAAATTGTTGAGAGTAAATAATGCCGGCTTATCGCAGTTTATTCGTTATTCTAAAGTATTCCATTCTCCAATACAAGCAAGGGTATGGCGGAATTGCCGTGGAGCCCGCGGGCCAAAAACCGTCAACTAATACTTCGGGCGCTCGAACACGAACTTGAAAACAAAATCGACTAGAAGCAGTTTTAAAAAACTAAGCAGATAAAATGCTTCTTTTGATCTCCGATATAAGCGCGCTTCCTTAAGTGATGACGATGGGCGATCGTGACAACGTTGGGGAGATGAGGATCGTTCAAAAACCCCTCATGTTCCGGAAGATAAATTATTAAAAGCATCCCGTCTTATATATATATATATATATATATAGGCATTTAAATGCATCGGTCTATCATCGTCGACGAATAAGGTAGTTCTTTTTCGATTGTGCACGACCATCTTTACTATTTTCATATAGAAAGTAGCAACAATAAATAATGTATAGATAGAGAGATACGCAGTTTGAACGCGGAGAGCGAGAGAAAGATGAAAAGATGGAAAGAGGTAGAAACAGCGAATGTCTTTGTGTCCACAGATACATCAATTATTTCGCAACAAAGGCGAGCCCGACGGAGCACATTTTGGACTTGTGGGAGGCGAGGCATCGTGAGCCGACGGCCGTCACCGACCTCCTCAATCATTTGAGGGTCATGGGAAGGACTGACGCCGCGACCATCCTTGAGGCCCAACTCGGACCCTGGCTCTAAAACGGCTGTACAAGTGCGGGTCTGCGGCCGACTATAATAGCCTCCTGACGTTTCATCGCGCGTGCTACCTATATATGTATGTAAAGGGGTGTGTCGTGTACCATGTAAATGAGGCAGTGTTGGAAGTGCACGGCGAATAATCCAAAAAGCGTGGGGCACAAGTCTTCTCGATGAATCTGAAGATATATATCAATTCGCGTATGTGAATTCCTCCAAATTATTAGCGAGATAAAATCTGCAACGGTGTCGAGCGGAAGTGGAAGAAAGAAAGGAAGGAAAGAGGAGTGAAAAGGAGGATAGGAAGTCGCGACGGCAGCAGGTATGATTCATCGGAATAACGAAATATGGCCTTACATTGCACGTCTTTAAAAAGCGCATCGAATATAACGAACCCGTAGTAAACTTCGGTGGAAGAGAGCGGGAGGAGCCTGTAAATATATAACGAGACTGTTAACTGTGTTGACTTATACGTGTCGATCGCCGCGCGCATGGCGATTAAAAAATAAATTAATGACAAGAGAAGAGGAGCGATAGTGAGGAGGAGGCAGAGAAGTAAGCAAGGTAAGCGAGTCGGACGATACGTGTGCCCGCGTTCGTTTATTAGCTACGAATGGATGTTTCTCTTTTATTTGGGTTCGCGTCGTTATTCTGGTAAGACATTATTTATTATATAAAAATTATGCAGTTACACATGTCACACATGTCACTGACGTACGATGGCTTATTAATTATTAGCGGTGGTGTCGATGTTTCGGTGCCTGCAAATTATCCATTGAATTTAGGTCTCATGAACATTATATTGCATGCACGAAACTTTGCAAAATATTTCCATTACGTTAAATTTTATCATTATCAGAATTTGAGTATTAAATCTGCGCTTAGAGTCCGTTGATTGAAGAATCGCCAATGCTTTTAAGCTTATATTTGCAATGAAAAAATGAAGATTCCTTTATTATATTAGATTTGTTAGCTATTATCGTTAATAAATATCAATGACTGTAAATCGACGAGCAAAGTCTCAATCCACGCCATACTAAGCTCACTTTTATGCTTTTCTAACGGACAGTTCTTAAAAATTTGATTACTGTTAAGTAATAACTTTTTAAAAATCTAAATTATCTCTAAAATTATCTTCGAAAATATTCTTTGCTCCGAGAACATGATGAAAACGATACGTACGGTATTACTTAGTAAATAATTTGTCTGTACAACTCAGTTATATGAAATTACTATTAATAATTAATAATTTACAAATTGAATTGTTATTTATCGAGAGATTTACGTTTTAAACGGTTAATACGTAAAAAGACTAAATTATACTATGCAAAGTAATAAAAAATGCATCACGAATAGAAATAAAGTACATTTGAACATAGCTATAGCAATGTACTATGACTACTGCCAATTTTCGCTATGATTTCTTGTCGCTGAAAAAAGAAATAGAAAATAATACTGGGAGCACATACCATGTCGAACGTGATAAAGTACTAGCGAAATGTAAGCGATATAGTTTTATTGACGCGTTTCATACAATCGATTTGAGTGATGATATTTCAGTTTTCCTCATTCCTCTTTCCCGTAGGAAAGGGGAAAGCCGTTCGGATATTTATATATACAACGGGGTTGTATCGGTGCACCGATCACACTGTGCAATGTACTTTGACCGATGACTGTGACGAAGCACGAAGGAAGCATACATACATAACCGTTGTTACCAAAAAATTTCAATGCGAATCGTCGTTACGTTGATATTTATTATATGACTTCTTGTTCTACTTATTTTTAATTCACACGCGGACAAAAAATCAAACGAATCTATTTTTCTCCTTCTCGTTGTCTCAATTTTTTGTGGCATTTTCAATTTCTTGTTTGACATAGATGAGGATGAATAAAAAAATTTTCATCTCTCTTTCTCTTATAATACTCGGTATTTTGATCTATTTTTACGTGCGTTAATAAATAGCCATTCGTAAATAACGAAAATGAACTGATTCTTACAAATAATTACCATACAACGATCCTCAAATCATTTTTAGATTAATGTATACACGCGATGATAAGAGATAATAATACCGAAACTAATAAAAGTTTATATATATATATATATATATATATATATATAAAGGACGTGAAGAGGCGTATTATGCATTTAAATATGGATTTATATATTAGACATGTAAAAGGATATACAAGGTGCGTCTAAAAATCAGATGCAAACATAAAATGTGCCGTGTTAAAGCTCGCGAGGAAACCACAGGGATATCTTTTGAGATGCAAATCATGAGCCACCAACTAAATTCGATTGTTTCTCTGCCACATCGTATTGCTCAATCAAATTGCCCCCTCAAATTTTCTTTCGTGCATCGCACACTTTAATGTGCGATGATGTGGCGGTGACTATTTATAAATTTTCTAGACCAAATGTTTTTTTTAATCTAACTTTAGAGTTACGGATATGTAAACATGAAAATTAGAGTGGAGTTATTGAGACATTATCAGTGCCTAGTTGATTGATCGATATTATATGTTTATTAGAATATGATATTTTTATTATTAATTATTCAAACATAAGTTTTCGTTCGATATAACGATATGAGTGCGTGAAGTAAAGATATTCGAGTGGTTTCACATTACATGCGCCCTATGAAGCTATTCAAAATGAAGTTTGTGGAAGGGAAAATGACGGCTCTATGTAAGTGATAATACTAAATAGAAACAAAATAAAAATAAATACTAATATATATATATATATATATATATATATATATATAGATAGATAGATATATTTGTAAAGTCATCAAAATTTTCAACATTATAAATATTTATTAAAAAACTTATCGTAAACGTAATGTTTTCTTTTGAAAATATAAAAGAACGTGTACTTTAATAAGAAAAGGGTAAAAATAGCCGACAATTATCTTACATAGAGTAAGCATTTTTTGTTATTAAGAACAGCATAAGTTTTGTAGTATTACCAATAAAGCGGCGCGCATTTTATTGCGGAACGCTGATCATTGTAACGCAAATTATTGTATGAACATTCAAAGTGATCGGTGCCAAGAAATAAAAAATTAAAAATCTCATACGAATTCTTGGTTAAGTTTATGTAAATGTACAGTGATGTCCAAGACTAATTCCAAAGTTTAAGTCTTTGTAAGTTGCTCATTGATTCATTTGTGCCAATTCCATAAATGCGGTAGTTCTTTACAGAGCATTATTTTGACTTAGAATTCCTTAGAGCAAAAATATTAAATATTAAATATTAGGTACAAAAGATATTAAAATTTTTTAATTACCGCAGTAGTTTATAATTTAAATATTTTCTTTTTTTTTTTTTTTTAAATGATAATACTTCATAAAATTTACTTGAACAGAATTTATTGGAAATGGTATTTATGCAATGTTTTTCAAATTATTAAAATATCAAATTTTTATTTCGTAGACTATTCTAATTTTCATTTAAAACTTACTGTAATAAAATTGAATTATATCTGACGATGAGGAACGCAATCAATTTCTCAAACTAATATGTGAACTTGCTCTGGGGAGTTCTGAAACTTCGTCGATTCCTTTCGTATAAATCTAGCTCATGAGCGTTTATACATTTTGCGTTATATATACATATATATATATTTTTTATATCGATGGTTAGCGCTAAATCTGCTTGAGTGTACATATCGGTTATAATTCTTATTCACGCCAAATATTTCACAGTGGAATTACCATTTGAAGGCAGAGTGGATCTTTATGAAATTCGATTTCCCTCTGTTATCGCACTAAATTAGCATGAATTTACAACACAAAACAAATGAGAAACAAAGTAAAGATTCGTTCCGACATTACTCTTGTTATTTTCAATATAAGAGCACATTTGCATTAAGGTAATTCTGCAATAAAAATTTGGTATACTGTATGCGTAGCATTCTTTATCTTTAATATGCACTTATAAATTGTACGCGTGATCGCTGGGCTCTGACCTATTAATGTATCCACTGTGTCGTTAGTTATGCAATTTAAAATAGTCGCTCAAAAAAGGAGTGGCATACACGTGGTGTACGCGTAACCTATTACATAGGACCAACGAACGATCCGCGTCCATCACGGAAAGGAGCCTATTTTTTTAAAAAATACCCATCACCTTCAGGCACCTTCTTCATTTCCATCATTTTGATATTTTTGTTTCATTTGAAAGAAGAAAACTGGAAATTTGTATATTTGTTATCTTAGACGAATAAAATATTCTTGTATACTTGAAGAACCTGCCTAATATTCATTTTAAGTTCTCAGCCCTTCCTTTTATAATTAACTTCTTTATATATTGCAGCATTCAATCTGTTCTTCTGCCTGTAATTTACCAAATTATCGTATTGAATTGTTATGTAACTCTATATCTTAAAGCCGATAATGGACCCTATATAACGACGTTTGAGGTAGTCAGAATTAAATATAATCAAACAATAAAGGAAAAATTATGCTATCTATAAAATAGCCAAAAGATTTCGAAACATTTTTCAACAATCGCTATATTTTTATTTATTTTTAGATACTGTTAGATTATTATTTTTTATATTTTAACTTTAGATTACAGATATACAAACTATAATTCACTTCAAAATCATTTACATATATTGCGTGTAATTTAGCTTTTTGGAGCTGCTGAGAGATATGTATGAACGTATATGAAAAAGCCAATCCACACAATGATCCATATAAAGTGACAACTACTGCGCAATAATTTGTGTTTGAGGATCTTTAATATTTAAAGAGACGTGAAATATTTTTACTCTACAAAATAAATAATATGAAAACCAATTATTTTTCCTTCAACTATTCTATAAAAAATCATTTTTATAGCATTATATAATAAATAAATATAATAAAAATTTTACATGAATATTTAAATAAAAAGTTTGAGTTTACTAAATTTGTTAAAAATTCATAAGGAAATATGAAATTGAAAGAGAGAAGAGAGTTAAACAAATAAAGAGAGATAAAGAAAGAACTAATGAATCTGAAGTCACCGCACAATAAAATTGCATTGAATACTATTTACGAATCGGAATTCACAAAATCTGCTCGAATTCAATATTATATTACAGGAAAAGCCTAACCTACGACCCCTCCTTATTTACGGATAAAAGAAGCTGACTCTCCCTCTTTGCTTCTCTGTCTCTGTCTGTCTGTGTGTCTCCCCCCCCCTCCTCTCACTCTTTCTTTCTTTGGGATCAAGTTTCTTTCAACGAATAAGTCGGAACTCGCGAAATTTGCATATTTGTTATTTTGAACGAATGAAATATTCTCACGTATATACTTGATTTCTGGGAAGTACGAACGTACATACCTTCGATTGTGAAATTTTTTCTTTCCCAGCTGAAAATCAGGGGGTAGAAAAAATAAAATAGAAGAGAGAGAGAGAGAGAGAGAGAGAGAATGAACCCAATGAGAGGACGGAAGTAGAAAATAGTGCAAGTAACTCCTGGAAAACTGAATAGCATCATTCTCATGAGCACTGGGCGCTGGTACATGCATATTACCGTGTGTGGATTCGTATGTGTTCTTTTACAATTGTGTTCCTCTACAATGTGCATGACGGTATAAGCGAATTGATTCACTCATACGCACATATACTGACTTTGCACTTTGGTAGAAAAGCGGCTTAACAGTCACACACTTACTTCCCTTATATACTACATCTTTACCTTCACCCCGAAACTAGTCTCATACACAATCCCCCTCATACCCACCCCATTATCTCACTCCCTCACACTCTCCACTATTTTTCTCCCTAAAGTCGCAGCCGTCGCCTCGTCATACGTACGTATATATACTTATATATGAACGGCTCTATTGCTCCTCCTATTTTTACTCCCGCGCGCATTCACGCGTACAACTCGCGACAGCTCATCCTTTCGTTTCATGTCGAGATCAGCTACTTGACACTTTCGTATCCTCTGTCAAAGTTCTCCTTTTCATTTTTCATTCTGTTTTACGGAGATCTTTTTTTTGTTGGTAGTTAGCGGGATTGGAAATATGTATCGAATAAGATATATAAAGAATTGCGTCACTTAATGACTTCTATTCGAATGAATTCTTTCTACAAGTAGATGATATTCTTCATGTTAATATTTTTTAAATATACATTTGTCAGATGTAGATTACCATTTTTAGTTTTTAATACTGTATTAAGTTTTGAAGCTCAGTTTCATGTTTTACAAATAAAACAATGAATTGTTCAATTGGAATTTACAATTGCAAATATACATAAGATATAAAATTATAGAGCATATTTATAAATACAAAAGAATGGATTTTAGACAATTTATGATAAGAACTCAGCAATGTTCCTTCAAATTATGCGTTTCTGACAATATCGGTAAGATTATGGAAATTCTTGTATTTGCAGTTAAAAATATTTTCTGAAAATATAACAGAAGTCTTAAATGAAAATGAAGAGACTGTAGTTAGTTAATTATCATCTGATAACTATTATTTATTTATTCAACTTGATATTTTATTTTAAAAATAATAAATTCAAGTCTGTTCTAAATATATGCACAACTAAATTAGATATGTTCAGTGGATTGTTTTCAAAAAATAATTATACTTTTCTTCACAAATTGTATCACGACATATTCATGATATATTGGATTAAATATATAATGATACATGAAATATTAATTTTTTCATTAATCACAATAATGAACTATAATGGAGGTACTGGAACGGCTATATAGAAATATCATTGCAGGTAAAACGTTTACATTATAGTAAGCCTATCAAATAATGTTACCATAATTGTACAATGATGTATTAATATCTTTATAAAATTACTATTTAGTCTTTCAATATTTTTTATTATTTATTGTTACGATGACCAAATAAATAGCATTTAATTTATTTTTATTGTAATGTATTATTTAAAGGAATATTAATAAAATCGGGATTCTCTGAAAATGTATCTTCCATTAATTTATCTATTAATCATCCTGATATATAAATATATAGTAATAATTTATCTATTAAATATTTATAATAGCTTCATTTATTAATTAAAATTCATTCAATAATTATTTAATTACGATTTATTCTCATAATACTTATATTTATTAACATTTATATAATAATATTCTGTAGCTATTATTTATTTCGTAAAACATATCTTGAGTAAACGAAATGCATAAAATTTTTTTGTGATATATTTAACAGTATTTACGACAATTATTATATCATATACACATTTGGACAGATTTATTTTATCTAATTTACTACTTTATGTGACATATATAATATGTTTAAAATAATATTATAAAATAATATTATAAAATAATAATAGATATCTGTTCGCATCAAATTATTCTGAAAAAGGAGGAACCGGATTCAAATGAATAAGAAGAGATGTAAAAAAATATATAAAAATCGAAAAGAAAAAAAGAAAATTTATGGAAATTTCTACACACTAATAATGAACATCTAAGTTTATTCGATATTCGATTTAAATAGATATAGTTTTGCAAATGTTGACTACCATACAAAACTTATTCAATTCAAAAAGTTAAAGTTAAAGTACCTATTTTAAAGATTTATTTAAAAAGTTACAAACAAAAAACATTGTTGAAAATACATTATTATAAGATATTTAAAATCTTTATATTTAAGTAATGACTTACTAATATAAATAAGTAACCAATACAATTTAAGTAATTTCACATAATTGTAAAAACTATTTTTTAATTTAAAATAATTCTTTAAAAAAAAATTTATTTTCTTTACAATTAGGTAGTAAAAAGTCTATTTTTACTTTCACTAATTTTTCAATTTTATAATTTTATACGGAATGCAAAAATCCTAGCAATATTGATTCAAATAAAAAATATTTATAACTATTTGCTTATTCTATAAAAAATAGTAAATGAAAAGAGAAAAAGCACAATAATAAATGAATACGTTTTAAACAATCTTCATTGCAGAATTAAATATAAAACAGATTTAGTGTCTTACAATTATAATATTTTTGAAATCCAATAAATGTTTATTGTCTAAACATAATAAATGTTTATGGTCGAAATCTAATAATTCTTTATTATCCAATTCTAATAAATATTTATCATCTAAATCATAATAAATGTTATTTTCTAAATCGTATTATTAGGATACATTTAAAAATGTTTAAGTGTAAAAAATATGTAGACAGCTCGCTGAAGCATTGATTTTACAAGCTTTAATGTAAATTAACAATATATAAAGTATTAATTCTATTGCTTTAAAATTCTTGAATTTTACACAATAATATTATATACACTTGTTTCTAATATTTTTACCTAAGATGCAACTAATTAAAAATTGTATTATGTAATTTAATTATATCCAATCACATAATTATAAATATTATTTATTAATAGTACTTCACATTGATATTTTCAAGTAATTTTATATTTTCAGTATGTATTAAGAAGCATATATACGATAAGAGCTTTCCCATAATTTACTTATTTCCATTGAATTTTAAGGCAATTAATTATTAAGAAAATGTATCAAACCTTTTTACTCACATATATAAATTAAAAATTTATTCCTAATTAATTATGTTGGAATAAAAATGTTTTATAAAAAATATTGTACTTAGTGTAAAGGTGGGTTCTTATAAGTTACATATCTTTTAAAACTTTTGCAAATAATGCAATATTCGAAAATTTAAGGAATTATTTGATACTAAGGAGTTTTTTACCATAAATCTTCTCGTGGCATTCTTTGAAAAGTGGTATCTGAACGATGTCAGAGGAGGAGTTTAGCAAGTCATATAACTTTTACAAATTTAGCTTATTCTGAAAGTTACAAGGAATACATCCAATCGACTTATAGTCTGTACAAGGCAGAAGAAAACCGATTGAAAAACAAAATACTGTTTCATTATGACTGTCTTTCTGAAACTCTAGATATTCAACAAACTTAGCCTCGACATTACACTTAATCTTATTATTATCATGGGAATAAATTTAATAAACTCTTATAAGATTGTCTATAGTAGCTTCAGGAAGATGAATTTTTTTGTAATGCGAAAAATACGAAAATATCGAAAAATTATCTGAATAATAATAATATTGAGTAAAAAATATAACTTTTGATAAGGATGCCTGTAAAATAATAAAGAGCATTGCTTGGAGAACATTTTTTATCTAATGTTAATATTGTTTTAGAACAAATTTATGTTTCTTCGTTGCAAAGTTTATTTTATTGAAATTTGTGTAAAAAAAGCCCGACTATGAAGTAAGAATTCTATTGGACTTAAACAAGGTTCTACTGAAAATTATTTCATTTAAGATCCAAGAAGTCTCAAAAATTTTCGGTCTACTTCCGCTCGAACCTACGGAGTAAAAGAAATAATCGTAAGCGTAAAAGAATACGCCTACGAATTTTATATAGCAGCTCCATTATGTAAAAAGCAAAAATAGTAGCTCAATACAATTATAATCTCAAATGATATATATATGTTTGAAACGTGTTCTTTCTTCTTTTTTTTTTTTTTGGGGCGCATTAGCTTCAAATAATATTAACATTGAGCAGTGTATTAAAACACGAATTAGCATAGTCCTTTCGAAGCGGCGATGACAAAAGCGAATAAGAAAGAAAGAGGACGCGATCTCAGTTTCGCAATCGGTTCGTTCCTTTATCTTCTGGCTTGCAATAAGAGATGAGGCAGGGCTTCTTCTATTTGTCAGTCGTACATTTTCTCGCGTATTCACACGCACGGCACATCACGGACCCCCTCTCCCATTCAGGCGAGGGCTACCCAGGCGCCTGCGTGCATGCGAAAAATGCGTGCTTCCTTGGTTTAACGGGATGAGGATAATACAGTTCTTGAGGAGGGCGATGGCGCAGAGGATGGCTGGCACACGGGGAGCTTGAACAATAGGCCGCCTCGTGGAAACGCCGCAATTTTCAAATGTCGATATCATAGCATCGTTTCCGCCTCGACCCCCCCTGGGTGCCGAGGGCCCGCATGTCCCTATCCTCCTCGAGGCTTTTTTCTCCCTCGGCTGGGGAGGCCGCAATTCCAAGCGACGTTCCAGCCGCGGCTTTTTAAGCGCGTGTCAAGCGATTAACGATATACCTGCACATTTTGTAATAAACGTGGAATGAGTTCAGAATGAGTTTAAAGGCACAACGTGGAATGAAAGTTTGAATCGCCTCTCAGCGCTGACGCACACCGCGGGGCGTACACGATTATTACGCTGTTTCTGCTCCCTTTCCAGTTCATTTCGCCCCTACCGCTCACCCCCTCTACAATCGCCGTAGAGCCCGCTTCAGCGCCTACTCACTCTTACGCTCTTTTTCTCTCTTTATCAGGAAATTCGTTTCCAAATGGGGCTCTCCTGCTTTTTTCGACACGGGCGGCCGAGCGTTTATTGGGATTCTTTGAGTGACTTGACGTGGACGACGGTTAATTGTTCTCTCGAGGAGGGTTGAGTGCTTATGCGCGCGATTGTTTTCTGATTGCACTAATGCTCCTTTCTTATATATGTTACCTACACTTGATAGTTATTCAATTGGATGTTTGGCTGGAGAAATTTTAATTCATGAGCTATCGTAGCTTAAAGGTGACTTTGCTCATTTCTTTCTCTCTAATAAATTCGATAGATTTTTTGGAACAAAGAGATGAGCTTGAAACTCCAGCGAATTTCACAATTCAGAGTCCAGATTTCGAATTGGATTTTTCAAACCCGAAATTGAACATACCAATTCATTCTCGGCTTTGATTGAAGTCGAGGACAGTCGTGAAAATTCGTCATTACCGTGAATTGCCATTTTAATATTATGGTCAGCGTGGAAATTCTGTTATCTCAATCGAGATGCGCTTTTTATCTTTAACCTGCTTTTTACCATATAATATTTAATAATAAAAATTGCTGCGAGAAGAGGCAAAAGTACAATATTAAAATTTCAAACTGCAATCTCGATTAGATTTACCATAAAAGATTGTAAGATTATTTCTCGTTATTTTTTATTTGCCATTTACAGTGTATTATATAAGTGATTTAATTAAAGCTCAATCACAAGAAATTCATTGCAACATTTTAATTTGAAAATCATATTCATGAGCGTGACTAAATATTAATTAACAAACGCTAAATTATTATGAAGCCAAGCATGTAACATAATCATTATAAGAAAAAGGATTTGATTTTACACTTAAAATATATTCTTACTATCACTCGAGCATTAATGATCACGCAAAAAATATAAAAAAAAAGCTTTTTTATTATTCTGCGCTGTGCTTTTCATTTTAGAATTTTTATTGAAATTTATTGGACAATGAAAGTATTTCAAATCTTACATCAACAACTTTCATATTTATTTTATATGAACAAGCTGGAATATAAAAGATGTGACATGCAAAATAAATTCGTAGCAGTACAAAGGCAATTTACGATTGATTCGACTAGTAATTTTTAAGACTCGCCAATATAAAAGCGAATTTTATCATAAAGAGGAGCACGCCTTTATCACGCTTAAAGGAGACTGAAAGATGCGTGCGTTAATTACTTTTCCATATTTGAAAGAAGGTATCACGTAGGGGTGTTTTCATACCACTTGAGAAATGTCAATTGTGCATCGACGAGGAAGACAGAAACGGCATTCAGGCCTTTGGATGTATCGGAGTGTTATAATCCCGCGAGAGCCCTCGAAAATAAACATATCACTTATTTTCCAAAGACTGGTAGGTTGAATTGTGCATCATAACCGAACGCTGAATGCATCAGAAATGCAAGCAATGTGACGTAAGAAGAACGTCGTTATTAGCTCGTTGGAGTGATGTATGGGTACTGGCCTAGATTTCTTTTTTTCCGTTGGCAATACGGGTTAGGTTGACGAGAATACCACGTAAACCACAATGACATCTATCGAGTCAGGCGAACTATTAGGAATAAAAAATTAGGAGCGGCTGTTCGGGACACGTTGCCTCCTTCCCTACAAATTCCCTCTTTATCTATACCTCCTACTCTATCTCTCTCCACCCTTCACGGAAAAATGAAGATAGCAAAATTAATGTGCCGTCGAAAACAGCGTAAGGAGAAATAGTCTGTTGCGTCTCATACGAGGGAGTGTAAAGTGGTTGGAGGTGGGAAAGTGAGAGTGAGAGAGACAGAAGAACTGCCCTTTGTGACGCTCGCTTGCTCATCCATTGTTCTCGCTGTCCTTGACACATCAGTTCCTGCTACGGGTGCACGTCGATCACAACTTCCGATTTCTGCCTTCCCTCCACTACACTCTTTTCCATCCCGTCTGACGTGCTCTCGCATTCGTCTTATCGTCTCTACTCCCTCGTACGTACCTACGCACATAAATGCACACTTGGGCATTTTCTTTCCCCTATGACGTGCCAACTCCTCGATGCTCTAAGTAAATGCGTGTATGCGTGCGCGCGAGTGTATAAATATGTATGTGGGTGTACATATACATTGAATGAGACAGAAAGAGACAGAGAATCTGATAGAGAATCTGATAGAGCCAGATAGAGATAGATCAGCGAGCAGGAGAGAGTAAGAAAGTGTGTAAGAGATGTTGAAGATTGAGAGGGTAGTGAGCAAAGAAGCATTCGATGGAATAAAGTACGAGGGGGAGATGGAAATTAAAAGACGCAGATCGTAAAATTACAATAAATATTGCCATTGTAATAGCGTGAATGAATTTGTAAAATTTGTTTATTGCACTTGACAAATTGGACAAAATTTATTATGTGATACAGTTAAACGCCTTAGAGTATCATTTATCATTTTATATCTAGAGATAAAATGTAAGGCGTTATAAAACTATTTAATAACTAACTTTATTTTATTTTATGCAATTATTTTTGAAAAAGTTAGAATCTTAAAGGAAAAATAAAAATAGCTTAAGTTTGTGCTATTATGGTCAGTACTGATAAGTAAAAACAGAATAATAAATATTGATAAAAAATGTTGACACACTTAATTTCGAATATTAAAACAACGGTAATGCGATAAATTAAAAAATTTCATTTTTATTTCTGCAAAGTGAATTTACTAACGGTGCAAATACTTAGTTTTTACTTTATTACCTTCCAAATGTATTATAAAGGTTCACGATAAAAGAGAACTGCAAGAGGAGAGTAGAAACTAAAAAAATAAAGCACACCAGAAAGAAATACGTGGGACTGAAACAGAAAAAAATAAGCGTGCATAATAGAAAGAAAGAGAAAGGTAGTGAAAAAGAAGTGTAGGGGAAGACCGAAGGAAGGCAGACGAAATATCGTATAGCGCAATATCACAATAACTTAACATTTTTCATTTTGACAAATTGGCTTGAACAAAAAAGTAACTATAAACGACTATGCTTTCTACGAACTTATTAAAAATATTGTTCAACACTTTAAAATATTACACCTATAATCTTTTCATCACTTTTAAATGTTTTTGTACTGATATTAAAATTATAAAGTATTGACTTTGAATATATCGAGAAGTCAATAAAAAGAAAATTTAATTTCTTCGCTTTTTGTCGAAAATCATGTAATTTCTTTCATTGTACCTTAAATCTCGCTAAAAGATCTGCTTTATTAATTTGATCGCATTCTTATATTACTATATAATAATGCTTAGTATGATCAAATTCGGAGGTTCCATTATAATTCTTTTACAGTGACTTATAATTTTTAATTTTAATGTATGAATAAAATCAACAATTTTATTTTAAAATTTTTTTTCATAATTTTAATTTTATATAAAAACTATCAATACATCTCACCAAAAGCAGGTAAAAGAAGAAAAATGTATTACATTGGGGAAGTATTTAAGTGAAATTTAACAGTTAAAGTTCTTTTAAATCGCTTGCTTATCCAAGGATTTATCCGTTGTATCTGTGAGTCAGCCACTGTGATAAAAAAAGAGATATTAAAATATGTTATGAAATAATCTATGCTTCAATTTATTAAAGCAATCTTTGCATCCCCAATAATTGACAAAATGAGCAGTTGTACCTAATTAATTTATATCAATACATATTAAATGCTAATTTCTTTGTAACGTAAATTGAATTATTTTAAAATAGTAAAAATTTATTTACTTGCTTGTTAAATCAGAAATAAGTATTAAAAAAAAATAAAATATTTTATGGCTTTAATATTTAAGCGTCTATTATTTTATTTCGAATTTATGTGAATACATTTAGGAATTTTAAACATTAGTTCTATATAATTTTCTAAAGAATATGGAAGGAATTTATTAAACACTATAATTGTGTAATGTTGAATTGTAAATTAAGATTTTAAATATCCAGTTTTTAAAAGAAATAAAAATATTGCGTTATCTCAATTTACTGAATATAGTACTGAATAAAAAACACTGAATATAAAATCGTAATAATTAAAAGGATCATCTACATTAATAATAATTCATTAATGTTAATTAATAATGTTTCATTAATAGTGTTTTTTATAAAATTTATTTTAAATAAGTAATAGATGGACTATCACTTTATAATTAATTTTTAGTTTTTCATAATGTTAAAAAATATTTTGAAATATTTTTTAAAGAGAATTAAAAGAAAACATATTTTTAACATTTATAAAATAAATTAAAACATTTGCATAAGAAAAATGTTATTCTTAATGTCGGTACACCATTAAAGTTCATGAAATATAATAAATATTTATTTCATTGTGTAAAATAAGTATTTATTATTTGTAATTAATTATTTGAAATATTTGCCCATTCATTTATTAGACGATAGTTTCTTAAATATGGTCTGTTATTTCCTTGTTTCCAATTATTTCCTATTTCATTTATATTTCTTATCACTATTACAGATGTATAAATAAAAAACTTGTTACGTATCTATCTGATTAATAAGTAAAAAAAATTAAGTAAGTTTATTAGTAAAGAAATGTTATGACTATTGTATATCCGAGTGAGTTTTAATAGTTGAATTCTTTTTATTCTAAAATGAATAACCGAATGACCGGCACAATATTTACTGTTTATTAAATTGTAATTATTTCATTGGACATGACGTATAAATAACGAAGAACTAAGAAAAATACAGGGATACCAAGAGTTATTGGTACATCTAGTCGACACGGAAATGAACAGAAACAAGAGAAGATACAAAGTCAAAGAAGGAAAACAAAAGTATAACATTATATTAAGGAAAGAAAAAAAACAACGGAAACAGAAGTCAGTGCACACGAGGAAAGAAAAAGAAGGATAATCTTTACGCGCATCGTCGTGAGTGAGTGGGAGAGTGGGAGAGTGAGAGAGATAGAGAGAGAGAGAGAGAGAGAGAGAGAGAGAGAGAGAGAGAGAGAACGGACGGAAGGTCCCACTTCTACCTTAGCTGAAACATGCATAGTAGCAGTGGCTTCGACGTTCGGCGACGGTGTAAGCACAGGGGAATGCGTCCAAGTGTTTTTCGAGTGTTTCAGCATGTTGCGCCGGTCGAAAGGCTAAGTGCCATAAAAATAGCTCGAGCGCTTACTTCCCTCTGGGCGCGCCGTGCGCCTGACGTCGCATGCCGACGGGCACTTGATGCGCCCTGCTATTCCCCCCCCCTCCCCCACTCTCGCCCCGCCCGCGCCACCTTTGCCGTTCTTCTGCATTTGTACGTGTATCTCTTTTGACCGGCCGACGTTCCGTGGCGTCGGGATGACGGGGACGCGCGCGGCGATCAGATAAAAAGCCGAGGTGGCCTCTTGTAGATAATTCTCGAAGATAATAAACGGGGGGGGGGGCGTGCGAGGTATAAACAGCTTTCCGCAGATTGTCTCTGTTTCTGGATTGGACACTCGCGTGCAATTTTCGCCTTACTTTCTCGGCCAGCCTTTGACTCGACCAAATATTTATAAACGTTATTGCCACCGCTGCTGAAGATCCGATAAATGCGTGTTTTGATTTACGCGTACAAGATCTTTATTGCTCGAGGTATGAAGCCTAAGCCAAGGTTTTGACTTTGGTTGTAATAAGGCGGTCGAACATGAGTATGTAAAATTAAAACTGCGATTTATTTTTTTGCGGAAAGGTACGCGGCAATGCCTGCATTATCAATAATTCGGTTAATATAAAATGCTTATTTGTATAATGCTGTGCTCTAGTTTCAACGAAGCCTTGCTATAAACATTAAAACTAGTAATAGGCGAGTATCTTCTTATGTAAACCTATTTCATAAAAGTTTAAACGTGTATAAAGTATAAACTCGAAGCACACCATACCTGCCCTCAATTCCATCCCATACTTACTTAGAATTATTGGCAATGCCTGATATGCATGATATTGACTGATGCTTCTTGGACAAAGCTAAGCGAGTATTATTTATTACTGTCCATAGAATTGCCAAGTATATGGCCGATTTACAAATGGATTTTTTCCCAATTGAGAGAATTCCTGCCTGAGTCGTCAAGATTGTTGCACGTATGGTTGATAGTTTATTGCATCCGTCGTTGTAGTTTTTGTTCTCTGTAGACAGTTTTACAAGATATATATCCAATTTACATATAGATTTTGAAAATCGTTTTCAGCGATATCTTTAAAATACAAGCACTAAGAAGAAAAGCGCCACTGTTCATTTGTTTCACGGCATAACAATATAACAATGTTTGGCCAACTAAGCATACCGATAGACTTAATAATACGCTTCGGATGAACAATTGAGTGAAGAATATGCGTGAACGCTGCACGATTCCGTACAATCAAATATTGTTTGATATTTAATATTTCATTTAAATATATATATGCTTTATATCAGTTGAATATTATTTTCGAAGGTTTAGTATTAACTTATTTCAGAGACAAAATTAATATCGTTTGGTAATAAAAAAAATATGTAAGCTTGAAGTACTGCACCGTTAATGGGTTTGTATTGAAATTTATTCTTGCATGAAAAAATTAATCTTAATTAAGTTTGAAAAAGATAGGGAAAAAGTTGTTCATTTTCGTAGAGTGCATACTCTCTGATGGACGAAAATGACATTTTTTTTTAATGCACCGTTTTTGGCCTCGGCCTCTAAAATTTTAACATTTTTTCGTATGAAATATGGCCGGTATTTGTAGTCAAAGGAATTCACTCATTTTCTACCACTCTAATGTCAACAAATTTTTCCATATATTGTGTAAAAAGAAAGTATTGGAAAAGCATGCAATTAAATTTCAAATAAATATATTTCTACGTTGTTAACATAATTAAAAATGTTGATGAAATAGCATTGTGCTACTCAATACAATAGTCTCTCTCTCTCGGGCGAATATATGGCCATTGCTGCAGTTTATTTCTGCGATGTCTGTATCGTCTCATTTTATTCTATTGCCACAATATAATTTAAAGTTACCATTTATACAAATCTAAATTATATTGTTTGTCGTGTGTCATTTAAGGAATTGTTGGGATTCGTAAATTAATATATTTCATTAAATGAAATTTTATGACGGCAATTCACTTACAGTAAATCAGTAAATTTTTGCTCTACAAAAGTTGTTTAACATTGTCATATTTCTAATTTGCACATTGTTTTGCATTGCACCTACTATTACATAGATTTACATAGATTTTTGCTCTAGGGAAGCCCTAGTCATTAGGAAGAAACGACAGCGGCTTCTCCTATCGATACTCCCGACGTAAGTGAAAAATCTATCACTTAGGGGCAAAGCGATTGGTGAATAAGCGCATGTAGCATATGTAACCGAATCTACGCGAGCAAAGTAAATCTCCGCTCAAAATGAATAGCGCACCGACTATCCGTTAACGTCGCGGCCACTCCACCCTTTTGTGGCTGATACAAAAGTCGACGCGTCCCACCACCGTGGCTAAGCTTACACCCCGGCAATTGGACCGGGAGATACACTAGGTGTAAATAAAGCCGTGCGCTTGCTATGTGTGCGTAAGAAAAGAGGACTCGAAAATGGATGCGGTCGTGAAATCAGTTTGGTACGGGGCGAGGAAGGGTCCTTTGTCATTGTTTAACGGTTGATTGACAGCGGGAGAGACATAGCCAGATAACACACACTCCTTTTAGGCCCCGAGGGGTGAGACACATAGAGCAAATATCTCTCTCTCTCTCTCTCTCTCTCTCTCTCTCTCTCTCTCTCTCTCTATCTCTATCTCTATCTCTGCTTTTACGTTTTTGTCTCTTTGGTTTTGTGTCATTTTGTCCCTGACTTTCGACTCCCGGAACTCGTGCGCGGACTTCGACAAGATGACACGGGACCGAGCTAAGGCTGCTAAAGCACAGACGGGAAATGAGCAGACGACGTTGATAGTACTCACACTGTTGCGGTTGGTATTCAGATAAGTGAGGCTCTGGGCAAATTTTGCTGATTAGGTGATGAAGCATTCGTTTTCATATTGATTGAAGTAGGGACCGTGCGAAAGCGATATCAAAGGTGAGCTTATGACAGCTTATGCCTCGATCAATGAAATAAGGTGGTTGTCCTTTTCTACATTTTTTGAAGCAAAAGCTATCATAGTCAATAGGAATTCGTGTTTCTCAAATTTTTTTGTAAAGGAAAAATCAAGTCCGTCTGAAACTTTCACAGTAATTAATTTCTTATTTTAATTAATTAAAAAATGTCTTAATTTTACGAGTACATGTATAGATGACGACGTACAATTGAGTTGTTGATACTTCGTCATTTAAATTAATTTGTTGAAAAAATTATATCTGTACAATTATATTCATAAAGTTTTTAAGCGGCATACAACAACTGATGTTTTATTATAAAGTTGTGGCAAAAATTAAGATTCAAATTGATTGTCTTAAAGAAGGCAAAAAAAGGATGGAAAAGTCAAGATAAGGTAATGTGTATGGGAGCAAGACGGTCAGAGCTAAAGACAGTAGAGTGACTGTGACCGCGATAGTAACCCGTGATGGCGGTTCTCTAGTGAAATTTCCTTCCCCAGTGGACCACGACATCACGATCAGTTAAATCAAATTACCGAGCCATTAGGAATCAATATCCCAAAGCAAACGACTCTGTAATACCATATATATATATATATATATATATATATTTGAGGTTTCGGTAGGTGCTTTATATTTCTTTAGCTTATGCAATATTTTAAAGGCGTGTAGATGTATTATTAAATATGAAATTATGAGCAAGCCATTATATAAAAAGGAAAAATAAAGATAGAAAGGTAAATTAGATGGATATCAGTTTCAATATTATTATTTTTCTAAAAATATGACGTCAGAGAATTGTTTAAATTTCAAACAAATGTACATTTATTTACTTAAAGTATATTTTTTTTATAATATATGATTTTTTTTATAATTTAATAGACTCGTGATTAAAAATGCTTATAAAGCTTTATTGAAACGAAAGATTGACAGTGACATATACTTTATATATTTTTTAACTTCACATTCGATGGCATTTATTCACACGTCCTGATTAATTTATAATTACGTATCACCTGTATCAGCCACCATATTTAAAAAAATGTAATAACTTTAGGTTATTGTATGGATATAATACAATTAACGTCTATTAAACGGATGTTTGGTATTGATTTTACAGGGCTTCGTTTGATCAGCAGAAGCTATTTATTTATCAGACTAACATACTCTAACGTATTAATTTAATATAGAATATAAATGTTAACAGCGTACATGTATATCTTCGATCGCATAAGATATATATAATTGCGTTATTAAATTGAGCAATGTAAATGTAAGTAATAAGAGTCAATAGAATAATTTTTTTACTGTTGATGTTAATATCATGCACTTCTTAGAATCGATGACTACACAAACTATTTTCTGTTCTGGACGTAATTAGAAATGTTATTGCTTAAAATACATTTATAAATATAAATAATCAATCATTTGAATCATCATTTTCTTTTACATAGAAAATAATTGTTTATTAAAGAAAAATAATCTAAAAGCAATTGAATGTTAACGTATGCACGAGTGTGTGCCTTTAAACTTATAGTTAAGAAATGAAATTAATTTAATTAATTCAAGGTACATGGTAATTTAGAATAAAACCTCATATTTTAATATAAAATTATTTATCATTCTATAAGGTAGTTCACATTATATTTTCATATAACCACTTGTTTAGAATTATCATTTATAATAATGTTTATATGCACTGTTAATCACTTCTTTAGTAATTCGGTAAATAATAAATGCTAACACATGTAATCCTCTATTTTCTCAATGCTTCTTCCTTGTTCCATTTAGATAAAGTGTACTACTAAAAAATCAGATACTATATTCATGCATAAGCTTAGTAGATAATACATTGATATTTGGATAACATAATTTATAAGTCAAAGCATTGTGTTTTTAATCGTTAATACTAATATAAAGACCAGCAAGTCTTCATAGTAAGAAACTTCCAAGCCAAAAGTTATCTAAATTATTGTCAGTTATTGTCAGCCTTGTGAAACTGAATATCGCCGATAGCAATTTTTTTCAACTTGTGTCCTAACAAACAGTTTTTAACAGCGTCCGGTCTTATCACCAATCACGCGTTTATAAATCCCGTGGTAAATTCGAAAGCGAGGCAATAAAAGATTTCTCCGTCATCGTTTCCCGTATCCGAGAGCAGCAGTACTTCAAAGAGCACAAGGGGTTTTGCGTTGAAAGCTTATTCTGCTCTCAGGAACGCGGCTCACACACGACGGAAAAGAGTTTCCGCAAAAGCGTAACGTACGACGATTTCCCGCGTGATAATACCATGCGAACGAAAAACCATCATCACCACGGACCCCCTACATGGTCGGTCGATCGGATGGTGCCAAGAGCCTGTCAATCGAGACGAAATTGCTCTGCTACTGTAATTAAAGGAGTTTGTCATCCGAATTGGGAGGTGATGATAGAGATAGAGAGGGTGTAGGTGGGAGCAGCTGATTGGTATCGGTTGGTAGGCCTATTGCTTGCGTGTGTGTCTCGTGGCCCAATTAATTCGGACGCCGAACTCAGTTTGTAAAGCTGCGTGTCTGTCTGTCTATCTCTCTATCATTCGCTCTCTCCCCCCCACCCCCCACCCCTATCTCTCTCTCTCTTTCTCTGTCTTTGGTGTTTTATCCGTTGTTCTTCGTGGGCATTATGTCATGTTCCGAGCTTTCCAATGACCTCTCTAGGCACACTATTACCAGACTGTGACAACGACTCGACGACCCTAATGGAAATGGATTTCGTGGCAGTGTGTCAAACTTGAATAAATTGTGGTCCTCTCGGGTATGTGATAATGTTCGAAGTCAAGTTAATCGGTATTTGAATGTTCTTTTTTTCAACTCTTTATACTTTTGGCGTTTCTTGTTTAAGTTTCTAATACTTTTATAATCGTTGACATTTTATTCGCGTTTCAGTGAATCGAAACTTTATAGTACGTAACGCTTTGTTTATGTGAATGTTCATTTAAATGCGTAATACCTTGTATATTCAAAATGATTAAAATTCTGTATAGTTTGGTGAGGCTTATCAAAATTTGGATTAATGCCAACGGTGATGCTGTAACTAGTTTTTTCACTCAAATAAACACTCATAGTAATTGTATATGAAATGTACAAAACTTATGATATAATAATTTTGTAGTTGAATACATTTCATTAGGTAAATATTAAGTATTTATATAAATTATACAAATCATTCTTTAATCCTATAAATGTACAACAGGTTTTCATAATTTCAATCACAAATTTTGTTATTCAAAACTAATAATAAAATGAAATGTATATACATATTTTTGCATTTACACTATACAGTTATACAGAAATTTTGTAATAATTATTACGAAGTATAAATTTTCTTCAAAACAACAAATAATGGAGTAATAACCTTACACATCCTTAGAGATTTTAAATATGAATTGAAGTAATACAAATACCAGTATTAATTTGTTTTATAAATTAAAATTTATAAATTATAATATAAAATATATATATATAACTTGAAATTACTAAATATTTTATATATAAATAAGACATTTACTAAAGTTAATTTTTAGTATTAAAATATTCATTTATAATTTACGTAACTATTACAACTAAGTTTTACAAGAAGTAGAAGAAATATTAAAGGGACGATCGTTCTATTTTTAATGACATTTCTAAACCTTAATTTTTATTTAGATTGATTATTTAGATTATTTACATATGATTATTTAGATTTATATAATAATATTTACATCTAATCAAATAATACAGCAATAAAATAAAAATTAGTTGTAGTTATAAATATTTAGTATAAAAGTTCATATAGTGATATTCAAAAATTTATGTATTTTATAGTGATATTTATTCGCCTAAAATACATTATAATACACGTATATTTCATTTTCTTATTTTATCTCATTAATACCTCGTCAGTGTTGCATATTACATACAAATGTTATGCTATTATACTGATATTATTATACTAGATACTGATATAAATACACACACAAACACACATATTTATGGATATATTTAACTATTTGAGAAGAAATATTATTGATAATTATATTAACAATTTTTAGAGGCAAAAAGAATTTGTATACACACAATTTACTCTAATATTTATAATTAAAATCTTATACTCAATTAAATTATAAATTAAATTATTTAATAGATCGAGAAGTTTCATTTTTAAGTCCTGATCGATATCTTGAAAATCACTGCGAAGTTTTAAAATTTTTTTTTTACAGGTTTAACGCTTAACGTATTTATTTGAAATGATTGAAAGTATAAATTTTATTTTATTTCAAATCATCTACTTAAATGCTTTTATTCTTTTTAAGTATATTACGAATGTAAATATCTTTATATTTTCTAATTGAAGAGAAATTTGTTTAGTGTATTATTGGTGAAATACATTTTCCTTTTCAAATACATCATGTACTCTAATATTTATATTCTTATTAATATTCTTAAGCACAAAAATATTTATAATTTTTATATATACAAAAAATACTGAATATTTTGCGACACTATTTTTGGGGAACATTCTTTTTTAACTGGTGTTTTGAGAAATTAGTTAAAATAAAAAACTGAATTCATTATCTACCATAGGTGGATTAAATTTTTCATAAAATCATTTACAATCCTTCTTTGGTATGTTTATTTTGATACTTTTATAGTCATGATAATACTTTTCATTTATAAAGTTTGAAAAGTAATTTATTTGAATCACTTTTCATGATTTGAAAAATATTGTTAATTCCAAAATAGACAATAAAAATAAAATAATCATGAAAAATGAATTATAATCAACATAGTTATAATAACATAATCAAGATAAATTATTATTTCTTATAATTATGTCCTACTCTATTTATGATCATTCTTAGTGATAAAAATCAATTTCAAACATTTCGTAAAATTTTATATTACATTAATTTAAGTACTGCTAATTTATTCTCATGTATTTAATTAAGTGACAATTATTTAATATTGTGTTGAATGTCTTCTGAAATAAAAATGAATAACATTTTATGCATTTACATAGTATTCATAATATAGTGAAGTGTCTTAAAGATATTTTTATTATTATTAAAATAAAATTGTTAAAATATTTATCAAAATTAATTGTTAATTTTTAATTTAATTGTAGCTTTAAACTTGTCGTATAATTCTAAAATCAATTATAAATTTTTATTTTAGTTAAAAATAAGATCATACTCAAAGAGATAGATTTATTACTTTATTTTAGTACTTTAGATTTTTATATTATAAATTTAAATTATTCTACCTTAAAATAATATAAATATTAATTACTATAAATATTAAGTTGTTACAATTATGCAGAGTAGTAGTGAGAAATAATTATCATTAATTTAGTATTATCGATTTATGTTGACGACTAAATTATTCAAGAAATTTTGCGCAAATTTGTTATGTGAAAATTTATTAAATTATTTTTAAATACGCTTAAACTGGAAAATGTCAATAGAAAATAAAAAGATATTTATATTGTATATTTTTCTTATTATTATTGTGCGACTAATATTAAATTGTGAATAATATTCATCTAATAATATTAATGTCAATTATGAACCTTCTAAGGAGAATATATGAGAATAAATATGTGTATGGGCAATTCATTGTTAATATTGTCAAATTATTTTTTTGAATTGCTTTATTCCTTATTGTTGCTTTTTGTTAGAAATTTACAATTAATCATAGTTTTAATAATATGTGATTAACAATTATTATCTGGTTTTAAATTAATTTATACTTTAATGTACAATCCAATTAAATAGATTGTTTGGAAACGAGCGTGTATTTAACAATTAATAAAGTATGCTGAATGCTAATGATTTATTAAAAAAATTACTCAGTCCTGAATCGTAATCTGTACTTTCAAAGTACCTCAGATTCGAGAAATTTTCTTTGGTTTTCTTTTGTGCAAAGAACTAATGCAACGCATCGTTAGAAGCGTGAATAAAGTTCATCACATGACCGGGCGAAAGCAGAATATCCCCAAGCTCAGAAGAAGTGCGCCGCTACTTGGCTAAAAATATAGACTTCTGGTTTTGAATTTGAGATGATTTGTACTATCTATAGCTAAGAGTCGAGCTCAAATGGAGTGTATAGAAAGTATCGGTTCTGCCCCGATAAGGGTTGTTAATTATTACTTCCTCTGTCCCAATAATTAGTTCTCTACTTATCCAATAAAGACGATCAATTCCTTTTGAAAATAGCTATTATTTACCACGTGTCATTCTGAACAAGAATGCTATTCCATTTTTTTCCACTGTCTGTTAAATCCAATCGTACACTATGCCGAATAACGAGCCGGTTCGCGGAGCTCTGATGAAATATGGATAGTAATTCAATACGGATTAAATTTGAAGATTTTCTTACGAAACCGTATATAATATTTTGATAATTTCACAGGCCCATGCAATGAATATCTAAGCTCAAATTTTTCTTATAAGAATTGATTAGAACTCATTCGTTGAATAATTTAATTGTTTACAAACAAAGATACAAGTGTTTTTGTTACTTCAGCAGAAGCTTTTAATTGTAATCTTAGCCGCATATTCGTAACGGCAGCAAATGGTTTTGCTTTCTCAGCCAACGAGTTTAACCGCAATTCACAAATTGCAAACTCTTGCTCTGCTTGGCAAAAGGATATTACCTGCATTTAATATTTTTAAATTTAAATGAAACTGAAGCTTTTCAATTGTTTAAAGAGATTTGGAATGACTTTGTTTAATTTATAAGTCATTTATTATGCTGAAAAACATTATAGTAAGATAAATTGGAGAGTTTGTTTAGTCTGCATACGATACATTATACCGGTATTATAAATGAAGATTATTTGTATTTAGTTAATGAACCGCCATCAGTAACTCCAGTTCTCATTTAATTTAATGTAATTTGTTGCAGTTGGAAAAAATTCTGTCTCCAAGAAGGGATAATGTTGTCTTACATATGCATTTTCTTAATATATGACAATGATTTTTTAAAACACTAATATAATTATATATTTGTTGATAAATTTTTTATATAGTTATATAAGTAAGTAAAAATTATAATATTAATATGATTTGCATCATAGTTCTCATGGATAATGATATAAAGAAATTAAATTAATATAATCTAAATAAGAAATATCAAACCTCATAATTTCAAGGATATTAATGAATAAATAAGAAATGGATATATTCTATTGATATATATATATATATCTAATGGATATATATATTCTCGTTAAAAATATGCATAACCTAGTGTATTAAAGATTAATGCAAAATTATTTCTTTACATCCAACAGACTTGTTTTATTTTATCTTACAATTATTAAATAGATCATTTACATTTTGATACTTAGATATATAATATTTATTTGGAATAAGCAATATGTTTTCTTTTTTAAGTATCATATTGTAATTATAGATAATTCGTAAGTATGTGATTAGATAAAATTAAGTAAATGCATTGATTTATGTTTGAAGATTTTCCGTTTAGGTATTGTAGGTGCTTTATATGATAATTATCTTTTTACTTTCTTTTATATATTTTCACTCTCTCTCTCTTTATTCGCATAAAAATGTGTTAAATAAAGAATACAAATTTACTATTATCAATTTATAATTATTAGATAAATTTTATGCGTACCTAAATTACAGTATATTAGTTAATTTAGTTTTTGCTTGTCGTAAATATCTATAATAAGAATAAATAATGTAGCAATAAATTATAAAATTTTTATTTATTCCAGAAGATACTAAATATATGCTTTTAAATAAAACTAATCTTTTTTAATAAATACATAGAATAATAACAGAATATATTCATTATTTAATGTGAAAGCTGCAAAGAAACTAGGAAACGAAAAAAGAAAAGAATAACAAATATACGATAGGTAACAATTCAAAGGCTTAGTTTTCTATGTAATTTCAAATCCCCTATGTTCTTCTATCTTTATATATGCTTTATTATAAAAGACCATTTTTTATCAAAATTGATCACAAAAACGTAAAAATAATATGCGTATGTGTATGCAAGCGCGCGCGTTCACGTGTGGATGTGTGTGACTCCCTAAGCAATTATACGGGGCAGGCGATAAAAATATGGCAAAAAGGAAAGGAATATAAAAATGACACGTGCAGCGTCGCGTCAGCCAAAACGAATCAAAAGCAACCCTGTGGAGCAGAAATTTTTTCGTGCACGACGACCCACCGCAGCGAAACCACTTTCTCTCTCTCTCTCTCTCTCTCTCTCTCTCTATCCCCCCTCTCTCTATCCCCTCTCTCTCTTTCTCGTACTCGCCAATCGCACGAATCTCGTAAATCGACTTTTCGTCACCCACCAAAATAGGTAAAATGGGAGTTCTAGCCGCCCTCATCGCCTATGCATGCATACATATGGAACAGTCTTAGCTGGCTCAGTGTAATAATAATTTGCAAATTTGTTGATAACTATTTATATATTTATATATTTATTATGTTATTACATTATTTCGATTAATACTTTCTTTATTTAGTTTTTATGAATTATAAAGTACCGTATTATTACAGGAGGGATAATCTGAAAATAGTTAAGATAATTTTATAAAACTACTAAATAAATCCTCTCTTTTATTGCATTTCACATTTAATCCGAATGAAAATCCCAAGCAATTATCATTCCTTAGCATGAGAAATAAAAGCCCAAGGGCACATTGATATAATCGCGATCGACTTCTCTGTCATGAATTTGATCATTAGTGTTAGAGCTATTGGCTTATTTCAAAGTTTTCATCCCTTTGAATAATAAGCGAGTGAGTCTATGGGATTCACCACGCATAATATAGGTGCACCTAGCACATGAGTTTACGTCAGCCGAGCTGTCGTTTGACACCCTCGCACTACTAGTAATATACGAATGTGCCATACGTACACATGAATGTAATGTGTTCATCGCAAACTAGCTCGGCATGCTACTACCTTTCGTTCTTCTCTCAACCCATACATATCTATCTATCATAAATATATATATATATATATATATATATATATGTGTGTGTTCTCTTGCAATTTCCGAAAGATGAATGTACATCGGAACATTTCGCGAAGTCTGGATTTCTCATCGATTTGCCTCCATAGACCTTTCTGTCAGTCAGTCAACTCTCATGCTGATGTATGGACGCACGAACTTTACAAGTAACTATATCTATATACACATATGCACATAAATATATTAATAAATACATACATAAACGCTTACACGTGCTCGCATATATACACGAATGTACGAATACACATAAATATACATATTCATTTATGTTCTACCTATGTACGCGCGCGCACGCACGCACACGCACACATCCATATACATATATTCATATATCTAGAGTAGACAGCGCATTTCCGTTCTCTGCAGTTTGATCCGTTTGCTTTGGGGATCGCAAGCCTCAGTTCAACATCACCCCTCGAGCTTTTCGATGACGCCTATCACACAGGCTTTCTCTCTCTCTCTCTCTCTCTCTCTCTCTCTCTCTCTCTCTCTCTCGTTTACTTGCGCTCCTAGTATTTATTTCCCCTCATCCAACTCGTGGTTTCTTTCGCGTCGTTTGTCAATCCCGCCACACCGTTGCTATCTCCATTACAATTCGTTCGGACACACTGAGCGAATTAGTCTGACGAAATATACAGAGAGACAGAGTGAGAGCTGGATAATTTAATGAGTATATAGGCAGAGATATTTCAAACGAAAGTTAGACAGCCGTCTAAAAAATGGTTTATGAGTTTGTACATTTTTTCCTTGTTTCATATTGTCCATTGCAATTTAAGGATTTCAATTCGTTTATTTAAGAGAAACTTCGCCACTAGAGTTTTAAATATGATGTTTCGATACTCTTATGAATTGCCGTTATCGTAATATGCACGTTTATGCTTTATGTATGAAAGTTCAATATCCCTAATAACCTTAATTGGTTCGAACTTAATCATTTAATCAATTAATAAAAATGTAATCATTTAATTTCTATAAGTATTTTTAAATCATAAAATATTAATTCCGTTTATGACAGTTATGTAAATTTCAACAAAATCTAAATGAACTCAATGAAATTTTTTTATCCTCATTACGAAAATATGTTACTTAATTGAATACAGATTTCAAATGATACAAAGAAAAAATTCAAGTTACATATTAATTCTTTAATTTAGATTTCTAATAAAATAGTGTCAATTTGCCAGTTTTGAAATGAAAATAAATCGCCTCTGTAATATCATTCGATAGTTAATTTTCATTTTGTGCGATCCATGTAGAGATAACGAGCAATCGGTACTGATAATACACCGCCTCATTTAAACAAGCTCTTTTTATTACATTAAGTGCAGCGAATTTGACAAAGCGATCTATAATGTGTTTTTTTATATTTATGTATCTGGCAAGCTCGAAACAATATTGTATTGCCTTGCCTATAAAATTCATGGAAATCTTTGTGGTCGAGTTATGAAGTTAAAGCATTGCCAATCACTTGCTCGTCAAGCGTCAAAGCAATCGTCACTCTCTCTCTCTCTCTCTCTCTCTCTCTCTCTCTCTCTCTCTCTCTATATCTCGAATAAACAAATACTCGTGAGACTTGATGCTCAAAGTCTCTTATTTTCATGCTAGCGTAGTAAACTACAGCCTCGCCACTCTCTCTCTTTTCTAATTACTCTCTACGCAGCTAATGACTTTAGTTGTAAAATGCGCAGCCAGAGGAAAAGGCGCTGATATAGCGGAAGAAGCGGAGGCCGCGCTGGAACGTCTTTTTTCTTTTAACACCCTCTCCCCGTCTTGTTCCCTTCCGTAAATGGATATTAATTGCCGATCGTCGGTCGAAAGTACGGCGAGAGGGTTGGGACGCCTTCATTAGCCTCGACGACCTTAAGGCAGAGCCGTAAACAAAGAAGGGAGACGCAAAGGGACCAGGAGCCGCGAAACCGGTTCTCTTAATTCTCGTTAGTCGAGTCTTCGTCGCGACGCCGCGGGGATGCGCGTGGGTTGGAGGCTCGCGCAGCTCGAGGTTCGCGGCCTTTCCCTTCTCCTCCTCCTGCTCTTGCTTCTCCCTGATTTTTTGCTCTAGGCTTTGGCCAGGGATCCGCCGGGACTCTTGGAAGAGTGACACCAAGCGAGAGCTAATGGCTGACCGGGTAGGCAATCGATTAGAAGTGGCCGCGTGGGTGTGCGTCGCAAATTATGACGATCATGTGCTCGAAAAGTTAAGTGGACTTTTCTGGCGGACTTGAACTTTTTTCCTTTCGCGCAGATACACCATACGCTCAAGTGAGTAGAAAACGTATGGGAAATTACTTACCGTCGCGATATTTTAAAATCAGTTTTCCCCAACCTTTCCCGTTAACACGCCATTGTCTATCCGCTTAGTTAAACCATTGCTGAGTGCTAAATAAGAGCTTACGTTTGAGCAATTTTTTTAAACGTATTACTCTTAAGATATAGGAAATAAAGTAATACTATTCTATAGTAATGTATTTTTAATGAACTCATTACAATTTAAACTAATTTTATTTATTTGTATTAAACTATTTAGAGCTTCTTAATTGCTGTTTCACAAATGAATGTCGAAAGCCAATGCAATTTTTATTTTTACGAACATCGAATAAATATTTATGATTTGTAAATATTTATAATTGAATAAATTAAAAATAAAATATTTATTTCCAATTACATCCCTTATATTGGATAAAAATAAAATTTTCCTTTTAATTAAAAGGTGCAATTATTATATTTCAATATGTTCTGTCAATTGTAAAGCTGCGCAAGTAATGATGGGTATTTAAATAAATTTACAGTGTTAATACAATAATAATACAGTGTTAATAATTTCGCTATCTCATTAGAACCTCGATGGTGCATGGTTTTTGCACTGTTGAACAAAATATTTAAGAAAAATTAAGTGCACGTGGAAATTTTATCATTTTATGATTATTATTATGCTAATGATAACTCCGTACTTCGCGGCGTTATAAAATCGTTATATCATTTTAAATAATTTTTTTCAAACGAAGAATAAACATGTTTTAATTATAACTTATTTATTGTTGAAATTGAATCATATTACGTAAATTCGTTATAATACAAGAAAGCAAGTTTAACTAACCAAGCTGCTACTTAGGGTAATCAAAAGGCTACTTAACCTTAACACGGCGTCAAGCATTAGTGGCAAATATTTACGATGTTCGAAAATTAAAATATATTAATGCGTTATATATTACATAGTATTGAGTATATTTGTAGATCGAAAAATCAATTCTGATAATAATAGTTGTTCTTCTTTTTATAACAATTTTTCCAAATTTACAAGTTACTATTTTATTTATATTTTATATTATTTTAATTAAATATAATGATATTACCACATAATTAGTTATTCTGATTTATTTGACCTTAATTAATAAAATATTTGTATAAAATTTCCATTATTTTATAAAATTGCATTTGTAAATCAGTAAAAGTAATAAAAGTTTAATTTCCTACAACGATAAAGTTTATTAAAGTTATATAAAATAGTATAAATTTAATACTTGAATAATCATTTTTCCTTAATTACTTTTAATATACGAGTTAAATATATAATTTCTATAGTATTTATATAAATAAAATAAATTTTATATAGGCAACATTTTATACATTTAAATATTCTTTTTTTTCAATTCTGTATATTAAAACCTCTAATCTCTAAATATGGAAGTAAATTTTAAGAGATGTTTTTTAAATTGATGAAAGGTGATTTGCCTTTATAGTAATATGATTTTAAAAGATTATCGACTCTTGATATGACAGGCTCGGATTTTTCAACACGTCTACTTAAGTATCTAATTCTAATTCAAACACAATTTTTAATCATATTGTCAATATAATGGGTTATTTTAGAAAAAAAATGCTTGCTTAAAATAGATCGAATTGAATTTGGCTTCAAGATAGACTATATGTAAATATTATTTAAGCAAATAGATTGAAAGTATGAAGAAAATATTGAATTATAGAAATTAATAATTCTAAAGTATATGCCTGCTATGTCATCATCAAATATAGAAATTTTTCAGCGTCTCAATAATTGCTGCCTAATGATATGATTCCTATCAGGAAATATAGTTTTACTCGAAGGAATGTACTTACAATATAAAATGAAACGTAAATGCATGGTAAATTATATAACTTCCAGCATTTAACCCTTTGGCAACTAAATTAGTGTCTCCCTTCTCTAAACGTTATTTAGACGTATGTACGCGTAGTAGTCACGGGAAGACGAAATTGCATGTCAGGCAGGTAAATCTATATAAAACGAGAAGATTGAGGCGGACTTTCCTCTCATTTAAAGAGCTAGCATATCTGAAAATTTTCTTGGTCGTTTCTATGGTTTTCATTGGGAACTCGTTGCTCTCATTGTTGGGCTGCTACGGAAATTATTGTACTCTTGTGTTGTCTAATCTTGTGTCATCGACGTGGCGCTTCCCGTATTTTGTCGCACAATTATCGCGGGATTCGTAAATTTTTCGTAGACGTGTGTATATTTCTCGCCCCATTCTCCCACTTTTTTCTCTTTCTCCTGTGTCCTCTTCCTACCTCCTCCTCCTCCTCCTCCTTCTCCTCCTACTCCCACTATTCCCATAATGAGTGACCGAAGGCCCACCGATCGAATGTTATCGTTGACTTCACGCACCACGCGGGTTTATAAATTCATAATGTTCTTTGACACGACGAGTTTCGCTCCACGTAAAGCAGTGCATTTACCAAGAAACCTATTCTGGCAATTTTTCGCTATCTCGTTATAACCTCGATGGTGCATGGCTTTTGCACCGTTGAACTCCAATCTCAACGCATGTTTCGCTAAGTTTCTCGTTAACGCCGAGGGTTTCGCAGTTTTCATACAGAGTGGTGGCATAGATAAATCATGTTCAATTTTTGACACACTGTGCTATAAGTGCATAAATATTCTTTTCCAATGGCTTTCAAAATTCGAGCTATTTTGCTTCCTAGTGGATAAGTCTTATCTCAGTTTAGAGAAGAAGAGTTTAGTATTTAAAGTATCAGTTTGAAAGTAATTCACAAGTGCAGTGCGGTGTTCTAGCGCATACAGCATATGAAATTGCCCCTCCAATCAAACATTCAGGTGTATTTCGCTTTTTACTTGACTCCCTCCCTCGCGGTGCCCAATTTTCAGACACGGAAAGTTGTTCTTTCATAATAGAAATCAGTGTCAAGTCGTGCCGAATTTCATTTAGCGACAGGACTTCTCCCACGGGAGAGCGCGCCTTTCACTCTCACCCGCCATATTCACCTTTTGTTTCACCCTCGTTACTTTGCAAGCTACGATCCTCGCGCAGATTTCCCTGTTCGTCAGCACACTATATCAATAATATCAAGCGGAAATGCGCACGGCGTCCGAAACGGTGCACTCGCGTGCTATGCCGTAATTGAAACGTAATTGACGATTCGGCCATGTAGCGTCGATTGCATCGATGAGTCTTTGAAATGCCGTGGAAAGCTTGTGGGCGTGGGCGGAGCCGCCGAGGGCTTACGCGGGCCCCGGCTTTACTTCTATAATAAGCAATAGACACGAATGTACTTTCCACTCAAAGTATTCATAAAAAAGACTTTTATTTAGGGCCGAGGAGCAGCGTAAAGAGCCTCAAGTTCCTTGAAATACTTGAGTAAATTGGACATTCGTTCTTGCTTGCGCGTCCGCCCGCGCAGCTTTGCAAAAAGATCGAAATTGAATTTCTTCTTTCATTTGTTCATACGCCCATTGTGACGTTCTTTCTCTAGCTCAGCTCATTCTTTGCTATCGTATTTTTCATTTGCTACCTTCGACTGGGCAGTCACTTATTTCATGTTCTCGATTTATTATGTGAAACGACGAAACCTTTAAAAGAGAAGTGAGAATAAGTGGAACGGTACGGTTTAAATTACGGCATTTATTATGTCATCCAATTGAGTCTTCTACTTCACTTAATGACAATCAGGAATAATGCAATCGACTAGAATGTTAATACGATTCCCTTATTCCATTTTGATGTTAAATATAGTTTATGCGTGCTGATGTCGAAACGAATTTTATTCAGATTTTTACTCTGTATGCTTTCGTGTCACATTAAACGCACGTGAAAATTACCAAATGTGAATTTACATTAATTTTATTTTTAAATATTGCTAAATTAATAATTATAATACTTATTACGTAAATGCTACATAACACAAAATATTATTAATTTTATTAATATAATTATCTGAAATCATTAATTACTTCTTTATTATTTTCATTTACAAATATATGTGACTTTAAAATTGTTATAGGATGAACTATTAATGTTTAAAACCTTATTTTATAGGCGCTATTTCTTCTAAAAATTTATATAAATTAAGTTAAAATTTATGAATTGAATATTCAATTTTACTTATTTGTTTTTTACCAATATACTAAACGTCATTCTTATTAAGGAATAAAAGATTTATGCCCACTTAATTCTATAGTAATTTTTTTTCTATTTCAAATCCGTTATAAGCAATCTAAATATCCAATTCCATAAATTATAAAGACTAGATAAGTTATTTATGTAAACAGTATCGTTATCGTAAATGAGAGTTGGGTTTCACTGCTTTTTCTCTGAAACACTAAACAATTGTATGTGCATTGAAAAGAATTAAATGCAGCAGTTGAAACGAATAGTATTAATAAAAGAAAATTATGTAATCAAATAAAATAGTACTTTTATTAATTGTTATTTATTAAGTATTTTCAATTTTAGCAAAATATTTTAGACTATAAGAATAATAATAATTTTATCTATATAAAATCTGAAGAATCTATTAACATTTTATTATAGAGACAATTATAAGTTCAGATGTCCAGTAACGTACATTTAACATGGTTCAATTTTCTCTTCTATAAAAGTCGTTAAAATTAATATTTCTCGTTAACATTAATGTAATAATTTAAAAAAGAGAGCAGTAAATGATGATTGATTTTAGGTCGGTGTATGTATTGCTCGAATATGAAAATGTAGTGGGTTTACTAATATGGCGCGAAATTATGAAAACCCATAGATAGATATCTGTTTGCTTTGTATATGTGGACAGGATTCTATTGACATAAGCATCGATAAAAATAAGATTTATATATTTGCAAATATTGATAAAATACTCCATCATAATCAGGATTGAATGAATTGCATAATAATAATATTATTACCGGTTTGATGTGACCATTAGGAGGGATTTTAAAGCCAATAGCACAACTCAAAAGCATAATAGTTTCATTACAATAAAATTCATTGTTAGGGGATTCCATTCGTGAGCTACGCATCCACGCACACAGATGCGCATATATTTCATGGTTTTTAGAATCAAGCATTAACAGCTCGCGATGCATCGGTAAATTTTCGATGAGGACTTGCAGATTAGCTTGTTTATAGCGTTAATCCAGCTGTAGTCGTGTTCTTTCAACAGATTTAATCGATGCTACGCATTGATTTGCCACAACATGGATTTATAGTATTCTCAAATTTAATTGCATTGTAAAGCGACCCGTTGACAACGTCATTCAAACGATACACGATACGTGGTCGCAGACAGCTAGGCTCGTCGCACTGCATTAAAAAGTCTAATCCGCGACATCAAAAAATAATTTGGCTACGCGGCTTTCTTCATACGCCAAGGCCTAACGATGTCAACGATTGTCGGTTTTCCCCGCTAAGCCTTCATTCCTCAAATGCACAAATTAAAGGGACGCAACGTTCGCAGTCAGTTCGTAAACTATAAAAAAACTATGCCTGCAGACTAAGGCGTGTTCTCCACCCCGTATTCAAGCTCGTTAAACAAACATCGAGAAATTCAAAATGGAAAGCTTTTGCCATACATTCTCGACTCCCTCCCTCTGACGCAATTACCCTCATTCATCATTTTACGCGACTTTGGACAATATCCCCTGATAAATGGGCACCAAAGGAGCAAAGGCCAAAGTGTATTAAGCGAGGCTGGGACAAAGAAGAAAATGGAACGCCGCGCGAGATGAAATCGCCCTGAGATCGCGAATACAAGAGATGCTCATTGTGCGAATAACTCGTGTCTGCACATCGCAACTGTCAACAGCGACTACGCTCGCCATTTAAAAGTAATGCCCAAAAGTGCTCCGCTGCCTGGTATTGAGGCGCCTCGTCTAATCCAACGTCATAAAGTTCGCCGACTTGCTTAAGCTTGCGCCTGACACGTGGCACGGCTTTGTTTGCCGGCGAGAGGCCGAGGGAATAGCGGCAAAACTCGGCCTAATTAGTCATTTAGCCAAGCCAATAAAATAGCTGTTAAACTCGCTTGGAAGACGCGCCACTCCGCGTAATGTGTACTGGCGAGATGAGAGACAGAGGATGAGCCGCGCGCCATGCTGTCGGACGTGTCGTTTAATTGGTCCTCGTTGCGTGCGACGGCGGCCTTACAATTACCTACTATACTTCACTTTGAGAGAGAGAGAGAGAGAGAGAGAGAGAGAGAGAGAGAGAGAGAGAGAGAAGAGAGAACGCTTAAGGAGTTGAGGGTAAAGTTTCACCTACGCCGCGTACACGACGAATTGTTTCGAGAAGATGCGAGGCGGTCGGCTTAATGGATATGATAATAGAACAAACTGCCTTGATGTTCAACGTATGTTTTCTATTGGATTTTAATGGCTGCGCATTTTCACGTTGCCGTCAGTGTGTTAAATTGTAATTCTTGTGCCTTCGAGCTCTGATTGCCGTTTTTTTTCAAAACAATTTGAAAATAATTATTTTGACCTTTTGTTTTAATGGATAGCCTGTTTCCAATACTCCGTAAACTTTTTCGATTGTATGGGCAACGTTAAATTTGTCGACACCCATATATACACAGAGGCGAGCACGCACACCTATGCGCCCGCGCGTATCCGCATATACATATACGGAATTATAAAAGATTTTTCATTATTTCTTTTTAATAAGTTTTTAATCAACATGATCCTTTAATTATAATTTTTATACGTCATATTAAAATCGTAATTTTATTTGAAGAGACTTTTTTTTTTATCTTAAATATGCATATTTACGGCAAAATATTTAAGACAATATTTTAAATCAAACTGGTATTTCTTCAAGTAAAAATCCGTTTCTATCTTAAATCAATTCGATCTTAAATCAGAATTCAAGAAATATAAAGAAATTTGTTCTATAGTAATTAATTATGCATAATAATCATATTATTTATCGACTTGTAAAGTTAGTGTAATGTTTACATTTAGTCAATAGCATTGTGCGACGAAAGAAATATTTATTGCAATATAATAGATATTTTTAATAACTATTATTATAAGATTTTATCACTTTATATTAATTGTTAATCTATACCGTGTTAGATTTTACTTAAGTGAATGTCTAGCTAGTACATTAGAATTAAGTGAAAGAATGCAGAATTTGTTGAAGATACATTACAACTACGTTTTTCATACATGAAGGATGAAAATTATACGCAATGGACTGTATAATTAGCTAAAGCAAATTTCGCTTCTCGTATAACGTTATTACGTTAAATCGGTTTATTTTGTTTATCCGTCAATGAAATCATTCGTATGATAGGGAGACTCTTAATAGCGTTATACTTTTTCAGCAAGATTAAATTAAACTTAATTCCGCATATTCAATTTTCAGTTATATTGAATTTATTATTTTAAACTAATTTTTCGGTTATAATGTCGCTAACACTGAAATTTAGTTTTACAATGTAAAATAATCAACATCGAATCATTTCTTCTCATAAAAACATAATTTTCTTATTTGAATATTAAATCATTCGGATTTTTCTGGTTTTCAATAAAGTATTGTGCTTCATGAAATCATAAAAGTGTAAGTTATCAAATACATTGAGTTTACGAGAGGAAGCTAATATAACAAAAAAGATCCCCTTCAAATTATCATATTTTCGGGTAAAAAAATATTACTAAGAAATTCTTGACATGCAGCTTCAGTCCGCCGTAATAGATAAAATGAAATTGCGTGCGAGTCAAGTGGCTTCAATCCTCGTTATACATAATGCGTACTGGCGATCGCGAAATCCCTCATACATTACACCCACATACTACAAATATTGCTCTTCCCATGTTTACGCTTATCGCCAATGGTAATTTTTTCTCCGCTAATTCTGTCTCGTTGCCACATACTTATCTGCTATGTCTACAGGTATGCGTGCTTGCAGATGTACATATCTGTGCACGCATACACTAGAATATAACGTCCTTTAACGCGCGCTTGTTTACGCTGTTCCTACACTCGAAACTGATATCGCCTACACATTGATTAATCATTCAGGGACGTCTTGGTCGAGCGTTAGTCGTTTCTCAGCAACTGCCTAGAAGATAAAGCTAGGGGGGACAGAACCGGAAGATGAGTCGAACGCGAGGGTGAAAGCAGGGAAATCTCGTTGACTTGTGCGTATGCGCATCGAGCCGAAGAAGCGTGAATGCGAACGAAAGAGAAAAAGTAACGAGAGCATAAATCGCTCGTTGAAATCTGACTCATTCGCGACAGTTCTGCTGGAAACAACTCGAGGAAGCAACTTTCGTCTCTACGCTCCACAATCGTTGGGGCATGAATGTATAGTGTCTAAATAAATGAGAGAATGAGAGATGGATAGATAGATATAGTGCCAGAGAGAGAGAGAGAGAGAGAGAGAGAGAGAGCAAGAACGTCATTGTATCCCTCGACCCATTAAACTACGATTTCTTGATGTGGCAGGACAATATTTGGCATAACCCTCGTGTTTACGAATGGTTGAGAAATCGAAAACTAGGGGATGATCTCTTGTCCAAGTAAACCCCGGCTTTTTCCATTAGTCTTTTGCCTTTCGATGTTCTCGTTTTCAGTCGCATATATACATACACATACTCTCTCTTTCTCTCTCTATCTATCTCTATACTTACCTCTGTCTCTCCCGTTTGAATCAGAACGAACAATGACTTAGCTCGTTAGAACTTAATACCGCTGTAGAAGACGATGACGCATATAAATCAAGTTTCCTCCACCCACGCGCGGAAACGACATCGTATCTGGCCTACTATATATTGCCAAGCCACTATTCCGCGTAAGATAATATCTTACATCAGGTATTAGGTAGAGGGTAGCGTACGCGGGTGACGAATTGTCCGAAATTTACGTATATCGACGACCGGTTCCAACTTGCCATCGATTTCTCGTACCAGGCGAGCTTCATAAACTTAAAGTTAACCCGGTAACGATCCCCTTTGGGGAATCCTTGCATGTAGGTCCGCCAACGCCGCTCTGAGTCACTAATGAGAAGTTAAACGTCGAAGCAGACGCGTTAGGGACAAAGAGGTCAAGATTTATGCGTTATACGAGCACGTTACATTTTTTTCAATTTTCTCTCACGTACGCACGCAGACACGCACGCACGCACACATGTAGGCAGACGCTTGAGTATATTTTCTGTAGAATAATATGCAGCTCCCTATGAATCACATGGGCCTCATTACGCATCGGTAAGAAAAGTATATGTAATACAATGGAATTATGATAATATACAGAGAAAGTGCACATGTGCACGGCGACGTGCATGACCCGGGACTATTAAGCGCGCGACGTTACACAATGTGCTAATGATTATCCCCTGATAAATCTAGGCCGTGCCATATGATGAGATACTGTGAATAGTATTTTGAGCATGGAATTATGATGCTTTGTCGTGTATCTTATTGACATGCGTTGCGACAACACGAGTGCATAGCTTTTCTCTTCTTCACTATAAAGCTTTTATTTGCCTAGTATTCATTTTATTTCGCTTCGTTGATTGATTTTTCGCGAATCCCGACAAATAATACAAAAGTTGCTAGATGAAAACCTCAAATCTGATGCTTGATTTTTATTACTATGATATCAACACCAAGCAATTATTATTATTGTTGAATTTTATCGCCCAGACGCTTGTATCATTCTCTACGCACTCATTGAGTAATATATTTTTTCTTAAATATTGTTAAGCAAAAGGATTATGTTTTTGTTGTAAATTTCGATATAATTAATCACCGAATAATATCTATATTGATAACTATAAACTTAGAATAGAAGGTGTGGTGGCGATAAAAATCTTAAACTTCCGTCGCAAAATATTAAAGCTATAGGTTTAATCGATGCTTATCATCTTTGGTTATGTCATTGTATTAAGGTGTTACTCTATTATTATTATAATTTATGTATTATTAAAATATAATATACATTACGTAAGCATATAATAAGATCAATTAAAAAATTAAGGGCTACAATATTAAAACGGCTTAACAAATGAAAATTGCCTAATAATTTAAAATGTTTTATATAAATTTTGATTTAAATAATTAACGAAAGACAGAAATCTATAATTATAGTCGTATATTTCTTAAAATTTCAAATAATTTTAATTTAATATTTTTATCACGTAAATTCTCGCATACGGCTTTACCTTTCTGTTACATAATTTTCTTTCTTGAATTTGGGTGGCCTTTTATACAGAATTAATTTAAATTGAAATGTCCAATATATTCTCTTTAATGGCATTATTAGATATTGTTGAATTTCACAAATGTCCTTTTTATTAACAAACTTTTAAATTTAACAATGCTTAACGTTACATTTCAGACTCTCGTCTTATTGCATCTAATCTTTTAATTTACATAATCATTGAGCATGTACGATCTAATATTATAAGACAGCGGTAACTTACATCAGAATAACAGACTTTTCCGTCGGAGACATTTTTAAGACAATTCAACCCCAACAACGAAATCCTGCCGTAGATTAAACAGATATTAATTAGGCTATAAATTACTCAGATCCCACAATTGTGCAGTCGATATAAACTCATATAGGTCGCTTGTAATTTCCCATACTTACAAACATAACAAATATGACATTCTATGGCACTCTTGAATTTAAAATAGATTTGCGCTGTTGTGAAAGACATTTAATGCAACGCAGCATGCCCGTAATGACGTGCGACGTGAGCCTTGCAAATATCGCGGTGTACACCACTCCTTCATATTAATATCTATTTATATAGTTTGTTCGCATTTTATGAGTGGCGTTCGAAAAAGAAGACTTCGAGTTCTAATTCCACATGTGAATGACACATGAGATATAAAAACTTAAGAGCTTTTAACTGCACTGCTTTAATCTCAATTAACTTTTACTTTTCATTAATTTCCTGTCTAAAATTTGTAAAGCTTAAATGTCAGAGATGTATGTTTATTTTGTAAATGATTTAGCAATAACAGCTTTACAGGCTTTTACATTTCTGATGTCAATCACTCGTAAAAATAGTTAATAATAGTTGTAATTTGATATAATAACTATCCAGCCAACGATAATTGTAAACGAACTATAAATGTTTGTCTTTCCAAGAAGTTATGTAAATTATTATTTACTTAATCTATAAATTATATATATATATATATATATATATATATATATATATATATATATATATAGATAGATATAATTAATTATTAGGGGAAAATATGAAAAGTTTATATAAACTTATAAAATAAATAATAATATATCTATTTAAAGACCATTTGAAACCATTATAATTAGCTCATAAAATAATATTTCTGTAAAATTATTAAATATATATATTTCAAGCTTAACGATGAATATTTGATATGACATGTATAAAATATTACAGAAGTTGCCACAAAAGTGTAGAGAAAGTTAAAAGTCTACAAACGTTGACTTAAATAAGCTTAAAGCTCTCAAAATAACATACTCTTCCTTTATCCCACATTTCTCAAAAGAAGACGCAGAGAATTCAAAGTCAGTATGCTTTACAATATAATTTTAAATTAATAATTTCATAAAATAAGTTTTGACTAAATTATTGCATATTAATCTTTAAAAAGTCTTGTTACGTCAATATCAATGAATATTATTTTCACTGCATGACTTAAAACGATAATATCGAAGTATGAATGGTAATTGCTCTCCTCCACGTATGACCCATACAGATTTCAAAAGGACCTCGAGAGATCTATGTATTCTTTTGTAGTCTTGCTTCGTCTCTTGAGTCGAAAAGAAAACCTCGCAGTAGCTTGATAAGAGTACTGCAAACCTGATTGCGTGAAATGAATATAAAATTGAGAAACAATGCTTGGAAAATAAGCAACAGAGAAAAGAATGGTCGTATATTACAATTTTTACATGGCAAAAAAAAAGAAAATGACTGAAAGAAGCTACGGTTTTCTGAGTTTTTGGGAATGCTGCGTGCGATGAGTAAGCTACGGGGTATCTTTTATCTTTATCTACCGGTTATTCTCTCTCTCTCTCTCTCTCTCTCTCTCTCTCTCTCTCTCTCTCTCTCTCGCCTTTTTCTCTCGTTAAAAGTGTCTTATACTGAATGCTACTCCCTCGTTTTCCGAAGCATCGAGCATAGTGGAAAAAGAGAGAGGAAGAGCTATAGAGAGCCCTGGCAACTTGACAAGCCTGTCTTGTCCATTTATTCTTGGACGCCGGCAAGCGAAATAGAGATACAGTTGAAGATACAGATTGGAAGAGGGAGGTTAAGGAAAAGAGATTGAGAGAGAGAGAGAGAGAGAGAGAGAGAGTCAAAAAGAATGAGAGAGAAAGAAACAGCGAGTACGGGCGGGAGGCAGGGAGGGGAGGGAGAGGCGCCGTGCTTTGTATTTGTATGAAAACAAAGCGTTTCCTGCAAGAGAGACGTGCTTCGAGGAGACAAGTACCCCTCTCAAGGGAGGGAAATGTGACTTTTGTGTGAACTTCAAAACGGACACCTATACACGAGCATATATGTGCTTATATACACGCGAGGCTATAATGTCAGAGTGTAATAGAAACATAATGACTGACGGGAACCGTGGCGCGAACCGACATGAAGTAGTCGCGTGGGCTTTTCGTATTAAAGCAAATGCTTGCACGATATTATGTATATACATAGGAACTCGGACTTTAGGCTAAAAATTTATGTTATGTGGACTAATATTTGATAATACTTAATACCAAAATTGTAAAACTGCACTTTGGAGAAAGGATAACATTTACGTGTGAGTTTTTATATTATTGGATAATATAATTAAAATTTAATTGCGTAATTCATTTATGAGAATAATATTCTGTGAAAATTATGTACGAATGTCCGTTGAATTTTCAAATAAATGTGTATTTTTCGAAAATGATCGATAGACTGTGCATTTTCGATTATGAGTAGGGCAGACTAATTTTATAATATTAAGAAGTATTGATTCTTGTATTCGTATGTGTTGCTTGTTTTAAGTAAACGTTAATAGTGACTATTTGATGTAATTATAGCGAAAATATTTAATAATCCCTTCGTACGAAAATAAGTTCTTTTTATAGCGATTATTATATTACATGTATATTATTTGAACGATTAATGGTCTCTATTACTATGTGCACAGTTAATTTCCTACTGCTTTAATTAATTCAATAGTAGTTTTATATAATTTAGAATTAAATGTTATAATACGAATTGGGTATAATTTATAAGTGAATAAGTTGATCTCGGGTTTAATGATATTGTTGAAAATTCAATACTGATTATTTCATAGGATGATGAATTTCATTATAAAGTCGTTCAGTAAGACTCATTAAAAGGATAATCGATTCATCCAGTCTTTCGCGATTATTGACTACACGCTCGCACTACCGACGTTTTATAGCTTCGTTATATAGCGATGAACATTATTCAAGATGCATTCGCAGATTCTGTATTAGCAACTACGCAGTTCAGATTTTATGAGCTTCGTATAATAAAAGCTATGACTGATGCTATTTTACGAGTGGATTATAGGTTTATAATTAAGAGGAGGGATGGAATTAAGTGAGGAGTTGTTGAAAAGTTATCCCTGAGATTTTTATATTTTCTTCTCTAGTCATATTATATTTATGTCTACTTATTTTATTACTTAAAAAATTTACTTTAATCTAAGAGAAATATCAAATTGGGGGCTAATAACTTAAATATTGTATTCAAGAATAAATTTAATTTTAATGAAAATAGTACGATTAAAAATATTTGAGACGTTCGTGTCTTTGTTTTAGTTAATAAAAATACTGAAAAATATTTTCTTTATTTACTTTTATTACCTGAAAATAAACCTATTTGTTTATTTATTCACATTATTATTTTTTTTATTTGTTTGTTTATTCATATTATTACTTTTAATGATAAATGTTAAACAAAATTTAAAGTGTCAATATATAAGGTTACTTGAGCTTTCAATTATACGTGATTATTTTTTAAATTAAATTTTTTAAATACCTAAAAAAATTTTTTTTTTTTTACTTTTACATTACTGTATATTTTTGCTATGATTAGAAATAATAGTTGCAAATCTAAAACATAATTTTTTAATCGGAATTAGGCTATTTTGAAATTTATATATTTTTTCACGCATTGAAAATTGATTACATTGTAAAGTAAAAAATATTGAAAAATTTTGTTTAATGTTAAACGTAAATATACAAACAAGATTTTCCTTAATATTAACTTTATCATATTCTTTGACTTTATATGTATTATTTTTTAATATATGAAATTTGAATTAAACAATTATTTATAATAAACAAACGACGATATACTTTAGTAAATAATTTTAATGCGTCTTTTACTCATTTTAGAAATTTACATTCAAATAATAACAAGAAGTTATACATTTACTTGTCGTCATTAACATTATTCCTTTTTTAACGATCTGTAAAAAATAAAATTTTATATTGAGGAATGATAAAATATCTGAGTATTGATAGTTTTATGATTAAAAATACGTAACTTTTATTCTAAAATTTTGTAAAGACATGTAATAAAAAAATTTATTCTAGAAGTGTTCTGCTGAATGAATTTTTAAGCTATTTAAGTCTTATTTACCCATTTATATCAGTATATTTATAAAGATAGTTATTGAGCTAACTATGTAAACCTTGATTAGATAAAAATTTAACCTGAATCTCTCTTTTGTAAGCATAGATAAATTGTAAGTGTAAAGAATAATATATACATGTATTTGGTTTTTTCAAATGATCAACCTATCAATATTACAATGTTAACATTTTTTAAATGTTAGAGGCTTTCGTGCATTAATAATATGAATCAATGGACAGATGGTATATTATATATAACAAGTGAATCATATGTAATTATTAATCATTTTGCATCAATAACTTTCGAATTTTCATAATATGTGAATAAACTTTTATCATTTGAAATTAAAAAATAGAAATAATAATATTATTATTTTTATAATACTTAGGATTGTATTATTAATACTACAATCGGTGTTATTAATATTTTTAATTATTTATACCATAAATTATCTTCAATCTTGCCATTATTCTAAATTATATACATTATACTTCATTCTTGTAGAGCTTAACTTGCATTCTATTAAACTTATATTTGTTTGAAGTAAATAAATTTAACAGTATTCATATGAGCTTTATATATCTCAGATCCATATATTTAGACATTTATATAGTTATAAGAGCAAATTAAAGCTTATTTAATACAAATATTGCTTTTGACAATTATATTCTATTTTCATAAATTAAATATATGTTTTCAATTATATCTGTTTATAAGTTAAAAATTAACTCTAACCATAAATTCATGTACAAGTTTATGTAAGTAAGCAATCACGTTCATGAAATGTTTAATAAACAAAATAAATCATAGCTTATATTTTGACGTTAGATGACCATATTTAAATATTCAATTTATGGATAAAAATAGTTGAACATACTGCACTATTGTGTAGTCATATATTTTTTAAAATTCCATGCATGCCAGTCAAGTAGCAAGAATAGCTGCAAAATATAAAAATAGTGCAATGGACAATGTGCCGTGTAGTATTTTCATTCCGTGAGCGAGAAATAATACAACACGAAACTAAACTTGAGTTTACAATGGATATCAACGTATCCGTAACAGAAACATATAACATCATCCCCTGGAAGCCTGTTAAAGATTCAAAACGACGTTCTCAAAAAATAACTATTTATTTTATACAAAATTTTACATGTATGATTTGAAAATCCTTTAACTTTCACAATTAAGATATGCACCTCTCCTATTTCTAATAAAATAAATGAAATTTTTAAAATGCAGCAAATTTTTTCAGAAAGAAATTATTGCATCTTGTATAGTAGAAATTTAGAAAAGAATCTTAAATCTTTAAAAAAAAAAACCGTATAAAAATGTAAACGCAATTGAATATTTTACATTTTATTTGCTTTATGATTAATAATTTGTTTGAATTATCATATACACATTGTAAATACAAAAATTAATATTACTGTATGCATCTTGGCATTGACATTTAAATTTTAAAATATTGAAAAATTTAATCATAGTTTATTATTTTAAGAATATTAGTATTTTTTACTCTATCTGATAAATCTTTTTACTAAAGTTCAAATAAATTTAAAAATTTTATTGTTTTAAATGTTTTTTTTATAATATTACTTTCAATTTAATTTACAATTGTTAACACTGTATTTCGATGAAAGGATGTAAAATACTTAAAACATAAATTTTAACGTCGACTCATACCTTATTTATTTCTTTGTAAATAATCAACAATATAGATATATATATATTCAATATTACATTACTGCATAATGATGAAATGTTTATTTATATTAAAAATATTTTCATTGCGATAGTTTATACTTTATATATATATATATATATATATATAAACAAATTCTAGCCATTTTTAAATATATATAAAATAATATAATTAATTTTTATATATAATGGATTTGTAATTGAAATGAAGTTTTAAATAAGTCACAACTTAATTAAACTGATACGTGCATGAAAGTAACAACAATAATTATTTAAAAAGAGTTTCATGTATTAAATATTAAAATTATTTTACCAATATTTTATAAACGTAATAAAATTCAAAAAATTTAAACTGCTATTACGATTACTCATTTGCTTCCCAAACAAATAGTGATAATCTACATTCCTAGTTTTTATATTGCTATAATTATAAATGTAAAATTTTACGAACAAACACACTTGAAATGTGACTGTTTTTGTAGAGGCGCATAATATAGTAAAGTAAAATATACATAGAGCCGATATCAACGTGTAGAAACAGTAATTGCCTTCATAGAGTCATTATGTAATACAAACAGAATCTTTGATGTTGAAGAACGGAAGATGCGTTGCAGTAAGTGCTATCTTGTATTTTATAAAAATTTGCTCTCAATCGTCTTTACTTTTAATGCATCTCATAAAAGTCATTTCTCTATATCTGCATATAGGTGTCTGTGAATACAAAAGTGTGCGTGCTTCGTTCTCTCTCTCTTTCTCTCTCTCTCTCTCTCTCTCTCTCTCTCTCTCTCTCTAACCTTTCTCTAGCGTAGTCCTCTTTTCTCCAATCGTCGGCGTGACGATGCCATAACATCCTGCCCCCGCTTCCTAAGTAGATTACGTCTTAAGGGAAGTTTTATGATAATGCGTCAATAAAGCATGCTTGTACCCGTCTCCCTGTTGAAATCTCTTTCCTTCCGTAGGAATACAGAGGGCTGCAAGACAAAACAAAGATGAGCCCCGGAAGAGATGGAAAGTGTAGAAGAGGAAGTGAGGCAGGAAGGAAGTGAGAAGAGCTCACTTGGAATATATATGCAAAGCGACGAAACTTTTTGTGTCTGCTTTCTTTTCTTCTTAACTATTTTCACTAGCACTATGAAGAAATCTATAATCCAGAGTTGGTCACTCTTAAGTGCTTCCCAAGTATCGTCTTCCTTCCGTCTGCTTCTCTTATTGCAGTACTTTATTCTTAATTATTCATATAAGTCTATCCTACTTTCCACGTGTCCTCTTTAGCCTGATCTTTCCGTACCTCAGGTTTTATTATACTTGGGTATAGATAAGCTACAAATTTTTTTCATTAAAATTTTACAATGCTTATTTATTTGGTAAAAATTAATTTATTATTAAATCTTATTGAGCTAGAATTTGAATGAACAGCTTGGATAATAAATACTTATCTTTTTAGTATTCTATAAAATTCTGATAGTCCTGTTTAATATCTTTAATAGTAATTAAATCTTTAAGCTGTTTATAGTGCGCGTTTAAAATTGTATTTATTCAATAAGTTATTCAATGTATAATTATTGTTTATAAAATTCATATGCTAATTTGAAATTTTAAAAATAAATAGTAAATGTTTAAACGGGTAATACATAAATTAAATTAAATTTAATTCTCCTGTCCATTATTCGGAGTTTCATAATATTCATAGTACAGTTATAGTTACAAGAAAAAATAATACCATAATTTCTTATATGATCAATAGCGTATAACAATAAAAACGAAATTATGAATTACCACTATATGTTCAATATTAATTGATTACTTATATAAACATATTTTTACTGAATAATAACATTGTTTAATATTTTTTTCTATGATATTTAATAACAATACTATTATAGAAATATAATATTTTACTATATACATCTATTTATCAATTAAATTTTGAATAATTTCATCATATTTCATTATCAATTAAATTTTGAATAATTTCATCATATTTCATTATCAATTAAATTTTGAATAATTTCATCATATTTCAGTTCAATATGTTCTTTCGAAATATTATATATTCTCGTATGTTATGTTCATTGAAGAAATAAGGTAGAAACAATAAGGAATGCAATTCACTATTTATTAATAATATTTTATCTTCATAAGTTAGAACTTACAAACAAATTATATATTTAAAGTCCAACTATCTATATGATTAATAGATGTTATTTAAATTTAACTATGGAATAATAATATTTTATTATAATGTAAATTGTTGAAATAAATCTACTAGTGCAAATAAATATCAGAATTACATGAACTTTTGATATTCATAAGGGGTTAACATCGTTATTGTATCGTATACGCATCGTAATATGTAGATTTTTAATCAATTAAAATAGTTGGAAAATATACTTTGTTTTTCATAGAGCTGTTTCTAATATAAACTTTATTATATAAATGTTATATTAAGATATTTAATTTTATAAATGTAACAATAGAGAAAAAAAGATATAATAAAAGTAGTGAATTTAGTTTACTGGTTTTTACTCTTTTAATCAAACAGAACGATTAATCACAATGCATCGAATAGATCTTGGAAATTTATAATCGTAAGAACATGAATTATAACTGTTTAAAGTTTCTTTAAATTAGTCAAATGGTAATTAAATAATAACAATAGTAATGAAAATAATAACGATAAGAGACTTAAATTTAATTAGTATTTTAAATTTCAGTTCACTGCTAAGAATTTTAATATTCTCTGGTTAAGGAAAATAAAACAAAGAAAATAAAAAACAAATTCCCATCAAGGTTTTTATTCGGAACAATAAATAAAGTGGCACTTCACTAAGGAATTCAATACATTGAAAAAGATACACTTGTTGCCAAAAAATCCTTTACAAAAATCTTGCATTCTCTTTCAAATTCTCATTCTTCTATCCCCCCCTCTCTCTCTCTCTCTCTCTCT